>SKCR01026034.1:0-150708 GCA_019454045.1 Zanthoxylum bungeanum | reverse complement strand
AAATAAATATGACTCAAGACTTATATGATTATCTAGATCTTATGGAATGAACATAAGGCTCCTTTATATAAGCATGGAATGGTGCCTTTAAGGGCATCCTTTGGTTTGGGGTGTAACTCTCCTAAGGGTTATACCAATTCCTTATACATTTCAGAGCCTAGAGGTGTGTTATTCCAATTTTAGAAGACATGTCCCTACATGTTTGTGACTTTCCCATAGGACACTACTCAAGGGACATTACCATCCTTAATGCATACTATATATTTAGAGAATTTACAACAGATCACTTGAGTATTGATGTTGAGAATTGATATATCTTGGGTTGCGAGCATATGTCTTTTTTACATATTTGATATTTATTACAGTTTGTTTTGGTGCTGAACTGTGTTTCATGTTGTCCAAATTTAGGTAGCATCATGTCCGTTTTTTGTTAGAATTAAGGTTTAGGAGATGAGTTATTCCTATTTCATGTCGGTAGCATCTTGCCTCTGGCGGAATGTTACAAATAATATGTAATTTTTTCTTCAAATATATTATATTTGGAAATATATTTAATTTTTAAATTTAAAGTTGAAAAAAACTTCATTTTTGGCTCACTAACCTTGCATTTTTTTTTTAATGACAAACTTATTATTAGTCGAGCGCACACGTGTGCACACACATATGTCATTTGATATATAGTCCACTTAATGGGAAAAGCTTTTTGAGTTTGGATTGAATTGGAAGATTCTTTTATGTGTTTTTTTTTTTTGGCTTTTTAGGAAAGACCCAAAAAATATATATGGGTGAGGTTATTTACATTCTAAAAATTACTTTAAATATTATAATTTTAATGAAATAAATTATTACAAAAAAACCTGGGATGATTTAAATGGATAAAGTGGGGACTTTTTTTACATTCGAAAGAGTGTACAAAGAACAACTATTTTTTTAATATAAATTTATTAGATGTGTGTTCATATTAATTAGAGGTGGCTTTAAAGAGAGTTTAATTTGATCCAAATTTAAAAACCACAAATTCAGAGAAATTTCAATTTTTAACATATTATATAAATTGTATATTTTAATACTTTATAAGGAATGCCTTATTTTAAGCATTCATCTAAAATCCCATAAAATTTAAAGAAATTCAGGACATTCTCGACAGAGTGATCAAATTATTTTTTACCCTATTTTGACTTTTAATGTTCCTAATTAACAGACTGAAATTTTATAAAAATTTGTGGTATTTAAATGGGCCCCCAGTCTAAATTCACAGACTTGTACTAATGGGTTTTGTTTAATTCAGCCCAACAAGAAATCAAGACTAGAAATAAAACCCTTGTTTAAGGTTAGGGTTAGGGTTTTCTGAATCTCCCCTTATAAGAAGAAAAAGAGCTATCACAGACCTCGGCAGCAAGCATAGAAGTTGCTCCCATCTTACGCCGGAGTCAGGTACTTTTCTTTTCTTTTAATGTTTCTTTGATGTTACTGTTGTTGCTATATGAAAAAAATCTTGTAGTAGAATTGTTTTAGAAATGTCTCTGATGATGTTTAATTATAGTAACTTTCGTTCTACTGAGAAAATAATCACGCGGAATGCATATGGAGACCTGAGCTGAAGAGACTGTTTCTGGGTTTTGTTTTGTTTTTTAAAATTTCTCTGATATATTTTTAAACTGCCTCTGATTAAAATTGAAAAAAATACTTTCGTTCTTCCGAGATTATACTTGCGGAAAAAAATTTTCATCAAGTATTTTAATTCAGAAAGAAGTTGTCAGGCTTAAATTGAGAAATTTTGATCATTTGTGTTGACTTCTGGAACCTAAACAATATTTCTAAGTGTGACTTTTGTATAATTTATGCTGTTGAGTGATGCCTTTGTAGAGAAGAATGTTTGTTTTTAAGTGAGGTTTTGTTTTCATGTGTAATGTGTTTCGTTTTCAGGTCTTTATTTAGTCTGTGTGCTTAAAGAAGAAAACTGTGAAACATGAGGTACTGAATCCTTGACCATTTTCCCTGATATAATGTGATAAGTTTATTCTAACTCCTTTGTTTACTTCTGATCATCTAATACCATTTTCCCTCTTTTTTTTCTTATGTCTCAATTCACAGTCGGCCAATGGAAGAAGATGTAAGTGTCTTCTGCAGTTTGAGCACATACACTCCTCCCTCATAATTGTCCCTGTTGTTATTTTGTAAATTATCAATGATTATAAAGTTATTAAATTGTTTGCTGCAGACCGTAAAAACTGAGGAAGAGGAATTCAACACGGGGCCACTGTCTGTTTTGATGATGAGTGTCAAAAACAATACCCAGGTAATTTCCTTGATTACTTGATAATTCTCAAATTTCTTGTTAAGGGGAATAATAATATTCTGAATGGAATTTGTTTCACTTGTCGCGCAGGTGCTCATTAATTGTCGGAATAACAAAAAGCTCCTTGGTCGCGTGAGAGCTTTTGATCGTCACTGCAATATGGTTCTTGAGAACGTCAGGGAGATGTGGACTGAGGTTGGTTGTCAATGGGGATTCAATACTTTTTATGATTCAATATTTTATCTTCAAGTAAATAACATATAATTCCTTGTATAGGTACCAAAGACTGGAAAAGGCAAGAAAAAGGCCCTCCCAGTTAACAAGGATAGATTCATCAGTAAGATGTTTCTCCGAGGAGATTCCGTGATCATTGTTCTCAGGAATCCTAAGTGATTTAGGCCAACTTTGATAGCATAAACCATTTAAGCAATTGAAATTAATATGGACAAGACTGTTAGTGCTGTGTATTAAACAAGCCACCAACACTAGATTAGTTTGAACGATTTTGGCTTCTTGTTTGCACTCTAGGTCGCTTGTGTGTCTCGATTGCAAGCTTGTGGTGGGAGTATAAAGTGTCTTGGCCTTAGGTCGACTTCATTGGGGGGTTTTATGGGTTGTATGTATAATTCAAGGGATAATTTTGATAAAATGGATTAAAGATGCCTTGATGTGGAGCTCCTTAACTATTTGCTCTTTATGATGATTTCTATTATGTTGCTAATAAAAGTTACTGCGTTAATGCGAGTTTTTCGATTATTGAAAAACAAAATTGTTTGTCAATAGGTTACCATCGGATATCTTTTAAGATATTTTATTTATTTCTTTATTTACTTATATTATTATTTAATTTTGATTTAGTAAGTAGTTTTAGAGGCTAGTTAGTGCTTTATTCAAGGGGAAGTCGAGTATTTTACTTATATTATATAGGTTTATTATTTCATGTGTGTTAGTTTCATTTGCACAAATGGGGAGTCTAGAAAAATGTTATTTGGTTTGTTTGTGGTTTCCTTCCTATTTAAAAGTTATATATCTAAATCATCGATCACTCTGTTGGTAATTTTACTTTGACCGGACATATCAATTGATAACCGAGACTGGTTTTCATAAAATAGAAAAGAGGGAAACACAACCGCAACCAAGCAAGCAACCATTGAAGTTGCCGTCATCCAGCCACCGATTTGTTGTTTTCCGTTGCGCTGCAGATTCCTCACAATGGTCCATAGCATCTTATTTAATGGGTCCAGCCTTGATTATTTTCCAAACTTCGATTGACAAGGACAGAGAAGAGCACTTCCTTTTTCTCATTAGGATAACAAATCTCTTTTTCATGAGGTTTTACGAGTAGGCGTGTTCTTAAATCAGCCGGGCTTAATCCTTGAGGACAAGGTTTTTGACCGGATAGTTTAATTGAAAATCGGTAGCAAATCACTTGAGACTCGAGTGTTTTAAACGATTTGCAATTAATAAAAAATAATTGGGGATTAATCAGGAGCATAAAATCTGTCCAAAATAACCCTGAAACTTGCACGACAACAATGATTAAAAAAATACAATAAAAATAATAAAAACTGCACTGTAATTTCGGTATTGTATCAGTGAATTGTACCTAAACTACTAGAGCAATGAACAATGATTTCAGCATTGTTCACGATAAAAAATTCCAGAACTGTGCAATTTGGTTTCTGTGGCAGTGGGGAGCAGAAAAAATTTCAAGTTCGATCCCGGGGTTTAAGTGCGTTTCCGCTGCGCGAGTTAATTTCTTGTGAATAGTTCATACGGAAATCCCTACATTTTCAATGATAGTGAAAAAGACTATTCGTTAAATAGTAGGGGTGCAAAGTTTTATTTAATTATAGATGAATCACGTGATGAATCAAAGAAATGACAAATGTTTATAGTTTTAAGATTTATCAACAAATATAGTCTAGTGCGAGAACTTATTTTGGTCTTGTTCAAGTCTCTAACACTTCTGCAGCAACATTGAAAGAGGGGATGTATGATGTGTTGGACAATTATGACCCATAGCATCACTATTTGTAAAAGACATTGTGTTTTTGTACAAATTAACTATGTGACAAAGAAAATTGTTATTTTATCATTATGTAATTAGATTACTTGGATTATTAATGATAAAAGTCCTTATGGTTAAATCGGATTAATAAGCTATGAGACAATATTAATCCACGAACGGTTTAATCATTAAATATCCATAGTCGTAGTATTATCGAGACTGGACATCGATAATGCGGAATAGACTATTATTACACTTGTGCGCGTTATGGAAGCTTAACGACATAGTTCTCATATATTTAAGTATTTGATACTTATGCAAGTGTGATAAGAGGTACTGTTAGCCGTTGGACCAGGAACAGCTTCGCTCTGGATAGACCCCTCGGAGTCTCATTGGTATTATGACTATGTGTCTATGGCAATCCGAATCAGGGTAGGTGTATGTGATCTTTAAATTGAGACTTGCATCGCTATGGACATCGATAATGCGGAATAGACTATTATTACACTTGTGCGCGTTATGGAAGCTTAACGACATAGTTCTCATATATTTAAGTATTTGATACTTATGCAAGTGTGATAAGAGGTACTGTTAGCCGTTGGACCAGGAACAGCTTCGCTCTGGATAGACCCCTCAGAGTCTCATTGGTATTATGATTATGTGTCTATGGCAATCCGAATCAGGGTAGGTGTATGTGATCTTTAAATTGAGACTTGCATCGCTAATACTTGCGACAATCAGTTTGTTTTGGTATTGGTCGTCTGGAGCTTTAACAGGTTCTGTGTACGCCTCTGTTGGGTTTACTGAGAATCGTAGTGTATTGGGTGTGATGTCAAGATGAGAGTATCACTTCAGTCATATGGAGATGATGATCACACAAGATACAGAACTAGTACTCTTAAATGCTGCAGCTATCGGGATAGTATGACTAGATCATGATTATCTGATTACATAGACTAGTTGCTAGTGATCTGATATATGCTTCGTACGGGGCAGACACAACGCCAGCCCTAGGCCTAACATGTGACATCTGATACTGGATCATATTACGCATTACATTAGTATACTACGCCTGATACAAATTATATATTCCTAGTTGAATATTTCTGGAGAATTGGGTAGGCACGGTGCTTTGCTAGAAGCCAACAATGTCTTGTAAATCGGTGAGAAAGTGGTACGGGGTACGCACGTGTTCAGATAGTCCGATGACCGTATTTACTGCCAACATATCCAGGAATCTCTTGGGTCGCATCCCAAAGATTCACCAATGAAATTTTACTCGAACAGAATTAATCTGAGATTAATTATGAGAGAAAAAATTAATCTGGGATTAATTGCGGCAAGAATTTATCTGGGATTACATTCGTCTAGAAGAGAGAACGCGATTAATTTGAAATTAATCTATAAAATAAATTTAATAGTTAAATTGGATTTTTCTATTTATTTATTTATTTGGGCTACAATAATATATTGGATATATTAATGGAAATTGAATTTCAATACGGAATTAAAATTTGATTTTAATTCAAGCGAACGAATTAATTTGGAATTAATTCGTAGGCGACTATCGTAATAATTTGTTGGAATGTATGCCCTAGAGCTACATGCGATGTAAACAGTTTTTATATGTTTTGAAATAAAACGATGCATTATTCATTTATCAAATTGTTTGTTTAATTTTCGCATATTATATATCATCTTAAATACCCTAGATTACTTATGTGCCTTCAAAATTAGTGTATGAGTGTCATACACAAGAGGATTTAAGTCTGAAGTTAATAATCTTAAATAATCCATAGAGAGCAAACAAAGCGGGTACTTTGTTTGTGTTTTATCTATAGCTGCGGTCCATTCTATATTTGTATGGCAATCCTGATCCGGATCGTCCATGTAGAGACATGAGAATGGAGGCACCTTGTATGATGCGATCATATAGGACTGGACCCAGATGGAAATGACATTATTATAATATCCGTTAAACTAAGAGTCATTTCGATCTACTAGATGGTCATATATAGATTGATCTTAATCCTGAGTGTACTACGAACTCCTGCATGACAGGCTATGTCCTTTGATTTACAAAGGTGAGGTTGGTGTAGCAGTCCCGACCAATAGCTACGTACTTTGGGGGCATGGTCTGTTGTGTAGCTGAGAACGTTTTACATAGACATGGAGTTCACTCCTTGCGAGAAGTATAAGAGTATCTTTCTTAAGGGTTGATTCGGTGCTTGAACGATTTGAGCGCTCAAGTCTTTCTATTACGAATAGAAAGATTAAAATTCATAATAGTTATGAATAAATCGTTCATTAGAGAATCAATGGTACTTAAGGTAAAAATAATTAGAGGGGTATAACAGACATTATGACCCGACTCTAATTACGAGATACTCGTGAAGGGTCAATTCGTATGTAATGACTATATCGATGGACACCGACTTGGTTCGACTTAATTTATCATCTGCGGCAACGAGAGTGCAACTACGGGTTTTTAGTGGAATAACCCGGAGTTAATAATTCGGAATATTTAATTAAGAGCTTAATTAATATTTCGAGATTATTGGAGCTCGGAACCGTAGGTCCATTTGGTCCCCGTGCTAGCTCAATATACTATAGCGGATTTAGTATAATTGGATAGTCCAATTATATACTCACATATGTATAAATATTATTAATATGATTAATAATATTATAATGTCACACTTTAACTATATATTAAAAGTTAATATATGGTTATCATAATTATTTGATAATTAAATACATGTCATTTAATTGTATATGATATAATTAAGAAAAAGGTTAATTTTGTAAATTCCAATTTGGGTTTTGGAAACCCTTGGAATAAATTTGGAAGTTACACATTTAATAGATGTTAACCTTTTTATTTTTGTAACTCATTTTTCTTTATGGAAAATAAATAATCACGTTACAAATTTTTTTAATGACATATGCCATTGCCGTTTTTGGCATAAGAGAAAAGGGAAGTTTTGATGGCTTTGGAAGTTATCAAAATTTGAATAGGCAAATGGATCTTTAATTTTGTAATTTATTTTGTCATCATGATAACAATCAATGCATGATATATGTTACAAAAATTTAAAGGGAAATTTTTAGCCTTGGCCGATTCTTGCATGTAAAGGGAGGGGAGTGGTTGTTTTGTTTTGGAAACAAATAACCCTAGATATAAAAAGAAGATTTATTTTTCTTTTTTGAGAGAGCCTCTCATTACAACCCTAGCCACCTTCTTCTTCTTCACCATTCTCTCAAAAGTTGAGAAACTCCATTGAAGAACAAAATAAGAAATATATACTAAGTGTGTTATTAAATCTCTAAATCGTTTAGGGATTTGTTTTGTGAGTGTAGCCCACACTACTTTCCGTTGGTTACGAGTCATAGCACGGAAGACTTTGTGGTGACGAACAAATCATCATCTTCCTCTATTTTCCTAGGTCAGGCAGTGAGGTTTGGTATTACCTCATTGCCGCACCTTGCTTGATTGATTTGGGGCTCGGTTTGTTTTTGTTTTAATTCGGGATTTTGGAAAACATCAAGGGAACCTTTTAGAAATGTATTGTGGCTGTATTTTGAGTGATAAATCAGACCTAACACATCCTTGCAGTTCACGCATATTAAGGGCTGATTTGCGTGCAGTTCTGTTGTGTAACAGGTCCAAAACAGTCCGTTATTTCACTGCAGTTCGGGGGCTGTTCGGGGACTGTTACGGTGGCATTCCGGGGCTGAAATCTTGTCCGAAACAGAAACAAAATCTCAGTATAGTTGCTGGATCCATTCGACTAAAGGAAAGGTAAAGCATAAAATTTTTCAAGGTCGATCCGTGTGCATAAGCCGCTTCCGCTGCGCGAGGAAAGCATTTCCTACATAATTTTGCAAGGCATAATTATTTAATTAAATTGGATTTAATTATTTAACGACGGAAAAATTCATATAATCGGATTAAACGAACCCGGGCCCAAAGTCGTGTTGTGTGAGCCAACTTAAATTTGGAATTTAAAAGTGGTGGGACCCACTTAACTTACATCAACTTGTCACTATTTGTGATGGAAGTGGTTGGCATTTATAAAAGGCATCTTTTTAATACACAACACACATGTTTTTGAAACAAGTTTTAGAAACACTATTCACACTTCTCTCTTTCCTCTCCATTCACCATTGCCGAATCCTCTCTTCTTCATTGGGAAAATTTTTGATTCAAAAATTGGTCAATCTAGCACTTGGAGAGTCAAACAAGGTGATAAGGAAACTCACCTAAAGGTTTGGAACTCATCTTAAAGCTTGGAGCTTCATCATTTCAAATGATTTTTTGAAAATTCTCAACAGATCAATGTAAGTTTTTCTACAACTTATCTTGATTATTCACACACAAATCATTATTTAGAGATCTTGGGCATTTGTAGGACACTAATAATGGTATCAGAGCCTCCTAAACTTGATTTGGAAATCTAGGGTTCTTAACTTTAATTTGGGGATTTTATGCTTGGAGCATGTAAATTCGAAATTGGTTGTTTGGTTGAGTTTATATGATGATGACTTAGAAGTTATACATTGTTGGATTTGTGAAAAATTGATTGGATCAAAATTTCCCAAAATCCATCACTTGGCCGAATATGAACCCTATGAATATCTCATGGTAATTTTTGAAATTTAACAATTGGATGTGTTAAGAGCATGAAATGAATGTTAATTGTTGATTTAATTGGATTGAAATCAAAATTGGATGTTATTTCTTGCCTATTGCCGTGAGTATGAAGCATGTTGGATGAATTGATTTTGCTTAAATTTGTGTTGGACATGATATGAAAGTAAAGCATGATTAATTAGCTTAATTAATATTTTGGAAATATTAGATTAATTAATTAATTGTGTTAATTACACTTAATTGGATTAATATGCTATTTGGAATAAAGTATTAATCTAATTTGTCGTATTTGGGCTAATGGGCTTGGTTGGACCAAGTTTGGGCCTAAAATCATTTCCATAAAGTCCAAAATATAACTTTTGGGCCTTTGATAATTTAATTGGGCCTAATGGGCCAAAATTGATTTTTAGCAAATGGTGATTCCTAAATGGGCCTTGGCATTTTGGGTTGGATCCATAATGGCCAAAGTCCATGCCTAAAGAATCAATTGAAAGCCATTGGACTTGATTGAAATAGTATTGGATACTAATTGGGCATTTGAGACCCATTCAGATTGGATTTGGAATCCAAGTCTAAAAGACACTATTATAAGTGTAATTATTTAATTTGGAATTAAACATGAATTAGTATCGGATACAATTTAAATTGGATTTAAAATTGTAGTTCGATATAATTCAAGAATACTTACTTTGAGTATTTATTCTTAAACGAGTTGGACTCGCGCAAATCAAGTCGTTGTATGAACATTGGAAGGTCATTAATTGAAGATTAATTAATTGGATTAGATTGAATACTTGGATGTATTTGTATGAATAATGTATATCGGATGGGTGAGGGCAATTTTGGAAATTGTTGTAAATATGGTATTTATTTAAATTGGACCTGCGTAAGATTTTGGAGCTTCGTTCTTGGTCCCGGCGGCGGATGAGAGTTAGGATTGGGAATGGTGAGAAGACTTTATTGTGGTTTGATTTTGGCATCCTATGGGTCCGATTGTGGATTCGTTGGGTGAGAGAGTGATTTATGACTCTGGCTTGGCTGATGGCTACAATTGCTTCCATTATTTCTGATTCTTCTTGGCGGTGGCCCCATCTAGGTCTGCCACCCTTGTTGATCTGGCTCGGGCCCTTCTTCCAAATCCTTCTATCTTGAGGGAGGATGAGCTGGTTTGGGTGGATGATAGTAGAGGGAGATTTTATGTGGATAGTGTCTGGAATGCTATGCGGTCTAGGGGAACCTTGGTGCATTGGTTTCGAGTTGTTTGGTTCCAGAAGGCCATTCCCGCCATTCCTTTTTGCTTTGGATGTCTATTCAGGGAGGCCTTTGTACTCAGGATAGTTTGATGAGGTTTGGTATCTCTGCTTGCTCGCGATGTATTCTCAGTGGTTGTTTCTAGTGAGGATATTGATCATCTTTTCTTCCAGTGCTCCTTCTATTCTAAGGTCTGGTCGACTGTGCTGGCTATGTGTGGTTAGATTGGAGTTGCCGAGATTGGCTTCAGACTTTGAGTGGATGTGTCAGTTTTCTGACGCCTCTTTACGCCATCTTCTTGTTCGGCTGTCTTTGGCCGCGTCAGTTTACCATTTATGGAGGGAGAGGAATGCCCGCACTCATGATGCGCCTCTTCGGCCTGTTTATGTCATGCTTAGTGATATTGTTTTTGATGTTCGGAATCGTGCTGGCTTTTTACAGAAGGTGAATCCATCTTATGACAATAAATGGCTTCACATATCCTGGCACTTGCCTGATGACATTTTCTGTTGATCTTCTTTTGCTTGTAGCCTTTCGGCTTTTCTTCTAGGAGGGCCTGTCCTCTCTAGTAGTATGGGGTATGCCCATTTGCTCCTGTATAGTTTTCTTTTGGTTATACACTTACTTTATCCCAAAAAAAGACCTGTGTGTCTAACCTATCTCCTCATATTCTCTTTGTATTTCTCTTCTCACCAATTCCCCTAAATGTAAATGAGGTTTCTTATTGTATTATGTAATTGGGTAGAAGAATGTATAATGCTAGCGGGAGAGAGGAAATGGAGAGATTTGTTCTAGGAATAAATTTGTATATATCCATCCGCATATCATTATTAATTTTATCGAGCCTTATTATGCTTTTAGAATGCATGTTTAAGGGTGTATGATGAGACCTAATCAAAGATAATAAATTGGTTGCCAATTAATGAAAAACACCATCACTTTAATATTAAACATTTTCCTTCCATTGAGTGGTTCTCTCTCAAGATCCAAGATTGGCTTTGATTTGATGGACAAAGTCAAGATCATTGTCCATTGGAGATGTGTTTGAACCATGAAAGCTTTGTTATATATCGCATGTCTTGGGCAGTTGGGCTTTGATGGCCAAAGTCAAGGTCATTTATGTACATCGACGTGGATTACAAAGCTTTCCCACTGTTAATGGGTCGCGCTTAACTGAAATCATTAAGCTTGTCTCTGAGCCAAAGCCAAGGCTTAGTTGATTCAGAGGAAACAGATTAGGAAATATATTGGATATGTTTTGGACTTGGAGGTCCACCTACCGGATCTAGGAATTGGATGTGATTCAATTGATTTTAGAGATCTACCTAGTTAAGTTTCATACAACTTATTGGCCAAAGTCAAGGTTGTGTGTTATTTAACGGGATCCTAGCCCACTAGGAAACTGGGTTTCCTGAGTACTCAACAGAGGGTTAGAGGCTCGCCGAAAAATAGTGGGAGGCCAGTATTAAATTTATAATTTCGTTTAATACGTGCTAATACGCGCTCTTTTATTATTATATCTCGTTATATATATATATATATATATTAGTTGGACTAATATCTTTTATTGATTTCTTTGAACAGTTAGACAGTACAAGACACTACTATCCATTTGTAGTTGGTTATATAGTTGGACTATAGTAACCATTGCATTTTGAGTGTACCCGAAATCGTTGATTGGATAGTTGGACTACAGTAATCAAGATAGCTGGAAAGATTAGCGTTAGGGAAATAATCATGGGCGAGAATGTCTTTAACGGCGCAAATTTTCTAGATTGGGAGATGAACCTCAGGACAGTCCTGGGGGCTGAGAAGTTACTCTATTTGATAGAGAGACCTCTCAGGCCTGAGCAGCCAGTAGAGCGTGAGCTTTGGAAGACTCATCGTGATGATAACTTTACTGCTCAATTTGTCATGCTTGCTGCAATGACTCCTCAATTTCGTCGTCAGAACAAATGATTGGATCCTTATAACATGATGTTGAAATCTAACCTTAGATCTCAGAAGTACGAATTACAAAAGAAGCTCTTTCGCTCGCGTATGTCAGAGGGTACATCTATCGAGCACTACGTGTCGCAGATGATTGCTGACATCGAACAGCTAGGTCAGGTGGGCATAACCTTTGAGGTCGAGACTTCTATAGATTTGATCTTACAGTCTCTGCCCGATTGCTGGGGCGGGTTCATCATGAACTACAATATGATGAACCAAGAGAAAACTCTTGGAGAGTTAATGGCGATGCTGAAAGAGGCAGAGCCAGAGCTTCTGAAGGGCAAGAAGCGCTAGGCGCATCTTACTTCGACATCCCAGAAGGCCAAGGCTTGGCCGAAGGCTTCTGGGGGTGTGAAGAAAAAGAAGAAAAATCACACTCCCCTTCTCTCTATCCCTCTCAAGTTGTAACTTGACTTGATCTTCAAGGACTTACTTCGGTGTAAGTGGGTATAAGGTAATGGGTTTTCCCTTATGCTGAAAGGAATACTTATTCTTGAACCCATCGTGTATGACATTCCTATCAAACTGCCATGGCCTGCCCAAAAGAATATGTCCTGCATGCATCGGTATCACATCACATAGGACATCATTCGTGTATGGCCTAATGGTAAAACTCAATAATACATGCTTAGTCACCATTATTTCGCCACTATCATTTAACCACTGCAACTTTTAAGGCTTGGGATGCTTCAAGCAATCTATTCCCAACCTCTCAACTAAAGTTGTACTTGCGACATTAGCACAACTGCCCAAATCAATGATCATACTACACCATTGCCATTTACACGGAATCTAGTATGAAATATGTTCTCCCTCTGCTGATCACTCCCATCCTCAACAATTTATGCACTCAAAGCACGTTTGACAACTAATGACAAGTTATCTAGCGGGTATGCAACTCCGTCTCTGTCACTAGTATCCTCAATCTCAGGCTCATCATCATCAACCTCAACCTCACTATCTGTAGAATGTACTCACCACTCTTCTTATCAATCACCAAGGTGCGCCTGTTAGGGCACTGTAAAGCATATTGTCCCATGCCCAAACACTTGAAACACTTGATGTCCTTAATCTTTGTTGATGTACTCTCAGGTTTCGGTATAGCCTTGCTTGTTCTGCAACTTCTTTACCCTTGGCACTAGGTTTGGCCATTGGCTTGTTAAAGCCTCCATCTTGTCGATCGTTAGGAACCTGACATGATTCTCGTAGCATAAGAATCATTCAGCTCATAGATACATTCCCAACTGCATCAACGACACAATTTGAGCATGACATGATCCAAGGGACAACATTTGACATGAATGCACTCACCCAAGGAACATTAGAGCCTTTGCAATTGCCAACAGGCCCAATCACACGCCAAAGAGCTAAGAAGATCACAGACGTAATAGCAGGGCCAGAGTTTGCATATAATAGATGCATTCATCCTTCTAGTTTTTACTTGCCTTATGAGATTGATTATGATTCTAATTCTTTAACTCCTATGGATTTATTATCTTTAATTGTTATTAAGCTTGGGAGTATGAATGATAAGGGAAAGGCAGAGTTGGTGAGAATAATAGGTTTCCAATGCATTGTGTTTGACCCCGGCAATTGGGTGTGGCTTTATATGCAAGAGGAAAAGATCCAAGCTACAATCGAGAGGAGATGGACCTTTTCAAGTCTTGGAAAGGATCAATGACAATGCATATAAGCTGGATTTGCAAGGTAAGTACAACGTATCTGCTACTTTTAATGTTTCTGACTTAACTCATTTTGATGCAGGTTCAGATTCGAGGTCGAATCCTTTTCAACAAGGAGGGAATGACATGAGTCCAACCACACCAGAGACATTACAGGATGCAGCTAACAACTTGGAGGAACCCATGTAGTTACCAACAGATCCAATCACACGCCAAAGAGCAAAGAAGATCAGAGAGGCCTTTGCGGGACTAGCTCAGAACTATGTGACCAGTTACAGTAACCAAGTCAAGTGCACACCAGAGACACATATGGGCAACCAGAGAGGTCCCCAAGCTATTTCATTTGACCCAGATCAGCTCAGACTGAAGCATAGCAGAGCAACTTCAGCACCAGCACCTTTTGACCCGATTTCACCCATTTTGGGACTATGTTGAATTCGGCCAAATGGGGGCATTTTTGTCATTTTTGCTCGACATTTTGACTTTATTTATGATGTAATTAGCATGGTTGACTATGCCATTAGGCTTAATTATGCTTAGATATGTACTTAGCCGGAAACACATCAATTTACTATAGCATGTAAGCACCTCAATTAGCTTAAGTGAGATAAGCTTCTAATCTTTGTTTTAAGTTTATTTAGGTGCAAAATGACCTTAATGGTCGTGGTTGAGGTGCTTGACTTAGGGCTTTTGGTAATTTTAGCTCTAGGGTCATTTTAATCTTTTTACTCTCTTGTAACCCTTATTATATGACTCTTCTTTGTATTTTGGAGACAACCAAACGTAATATACAACATTTTGAAAGAGAGAAAAGCTTGAGCTTTCCATGGCTATGGACAAACCTTGTTGAGGGAGGGATTCCCCTTTTCAAGTTTAAATTGACTTATCTAAGCTTGGCAACTTAGTGGCGTCTCCATTGCTAGCAAAATACAATCTGATTTCATGCTTGTGGTTATCATGGACGTGAGTTTCATGGTGGTTAGGGGCTGATCTTGGTTGGGTTTTGTTCCTACAAAATCAGTATTCAAAGTTCTTGGGGTTTTGAGAAAGATGCTTGGGGGTTTGCTTGGTTTCCAACCCAAGTGAGTTCTTGTCAGAGCATTTTGAGGAATCAAGCCGAATCAAGTCCAACACCAAAATTTGACCAAGACAAGACTAAATGGACTTGAGACACATCATTTGAGCCTTGTAAATGGAAGCCCACGAAATTTGGAGGATTTTGTGCAAAAGGGACAATTTTGTCATTTGGGGAAAATTGCCTCTTTTGTTGACTTTTTGATTTTTAATCTTTGTAATGTTGACTAATTATGACTTTAGTTATTATTTGTAACTTAGTTAGCTTAGCCATTTAGGTTAAATTGGATTAGAACTAAGTTAGTTAGTTAAAGGACCTATTAGGCATTCTTTAGAAATGATTGCACTTTTGTTATAGTAAAAATCCTACTGTCTGAAATGCTCTCAACCTTCCCTTCCCTCTCGGCGATTCCCGTCTCTCATCGTCGAGACCCTTAATCCCTGATATGATTATTTATTTTTCCCTTTCCCCTTTCTGCATTTCCCTCACCCTTTGGGCTCTCTCCTTTATGCCTTCGTATCTTTCTCCATTCGTCTCTTTCTCCCTCTTGTCTTCCCGTCCTTCCCTATGTCTCCGTCTGGTTTTCCTGTGGTGGGGCCGTGCCTCCCTGGTGTTGGCCGCAAGGCCGTTAGGGCTGTCTCTTTGGCCGCTAACACCTCGCCTCTTGTGGATCTTGGCATTGGTTGTTTGAAACCTTTGACGGTTCTTTCGAGCTCTCCTTTGGTCTGCTCACCGGCGTCGGCGTCTGTGACTAGTTTTAAGCCTTTTGTTTCTGCTGGTGTTATTCCTACAAATTCTGGGTCTGCTAGCGTTGTTGTTTGTGGTTCTGGACATGGCGTTGAAGGTGGTTCTGTTGGCTGTTCGGGTTCTAGTGGGTCTGGGCATGGCATACCATCTGGGTCTGTTAGCGTTGCTTGTGATTCTGGACATGGCATTGTAGGTGGTTTTGTTGGTAGTTTGGGCGCTGGTGCTATGGGTTTGTTGTATGGTGGTTGTTTGGGTCTTGCAACTAATTTTAGTGGTAACGTTATTGATGTTGAGGGTGGCTCTGGTGTTGGAGTTTTCCTGGTACCGAGATTGGTGTTTATGCCCTGTAGCCCTTCTGTGCTTCTTTCTGTTTGTGAGTCTTTGGCCGGTAATGTTGTTTCTGCAGTGACTGGACTATGTGACCATGTGAGTCAAGTTGCTACGACTGTTGCCAGTGAGGCTACTACTATTTCAGTCTTAAAATATTTGCTCCTGTGAATGAGGCTGGTGATGCCGTGAGGGATAGTAACACTTTTGGTGATTCTGTACTGCCTTCTGGGTCGGATTCTGGTATAGTTTTGCCGGCTATGAAATTGAGTGATTCTGTTGGTGGTGTTAATGCCTCTGGGGTTGCTAAGGGAGATGGTTTTGGTCATACTGTTTCGTCTCCTGCAATAGCTTTGGGGGGCAATGCTTCTGCCTGTCCTAAGAGTTATGTTATTGCGCTGAATGGACCTAAAAGGAGTAGATCCTCCTGACTCGGCATGTTTTTCTTTCTACATTGCACTATGTTCAACCAAATGGTATTGATGGTAAGGTTATAGTGTGCCCTCCTGCTGAGGTTATTGAAGAGAGTAGTGTGTATAGACTCGACCCAATTCCTGTGCTGCTTCTACGTATTGTGGCTTAACACCAACACTAGTACCGCAAAACACACAGATATTTTCAACTCGTCTTCTTGAAGTGGCTTCCATGTTTTACTCTAGATGTCTTCAAAAGTGCAATGATGAGTTGAATTTATAGTACCTGAAAAAAGGTGAGTAATAATAGCACTAGTATCTTCCATAGGACGTTTGTTAGCTAAACAACAAAAGAAATCATGAAAGGTCAAAAAGTCTAGATTCTGTCTACGAAAATAAAAATAATTACAATAGAAAAGCAAATCAAAGCAATAATTAAGGCAACAGAATTGTGTACGCAATACGCCATTCGCTTAGTATAAATTCATTAGGATGCGTCTCAAGAATTCATTCCTTACTCAGCCATCGCTAATGAATTATCTCTTATCTTTGCCAAACACCATTCCTCCTGTCTTATGCTTTGGTTGAGCTTTTCCCTACAAAAATAACACACAAAATTAAAAACTCTACAACATGTATACACAAAATATAAAAATAGAAATTACAACAAAGTACATGGGTTGCCTCCCTGCTAGCGCTAAATTTTTCGTCATCAGCCAGACGTGACTGAAATCCATCTGTCAAGGAGGTTTCAGCGTCGTTTTGGATGTCCGATTAAAGACAATCCCGTGAGCGTTGCTTTTGAAGGGTCTCTTCCAACGGTAAAGGGGCAAAAAGACTTTTGTCCCATTCAGTGCTTGTGCCACCTTTTTAACCTTTGTTGCTCCAGTGGTTCCTGAAAAGAAAGAAAGAAAATCAGGAGGTCTTGTATGGTTCTTGACTTGGAATGGGAGTTCCATTCTGTCAAGCTTATGGGTGATATCTTTGATTTGTACTCCCAAAAAAAAAATGTTTCGCCTGAATGCATTGGATTTTCAATTTGGTTTGACAATTGCTCCTCCATTTGCTCTGTTTCTTGTTCCACATTTTCTTCATAGATGAATTTTAAAATTTTCGTATTCAACTCTTCATCCGTCATCTGTGAAATCCATGCTCCATAAGTGTCAATCTGAGCATGTAAAGTTATATCTGTTTTTAGGTCTTCATCCTCTGATCTGAGTGAAATGATTGGCTCAGGTAGATCTTCTTCAAACATTTGTGCAATGGAAGCTCCAATATCTTCATTTGGAGGATAGAAAGTTTCATCCTCATTTGTTGGTGCAGTTGGTACAAATAGCTCAGCTTCTTTATCCTCGCCAGAGTCAGAATAATAAAAATCAAATTGAGACTTTGTTGGTTCAGGCTCCTGAACTGATACCTCTGATTCTTGATACTGCTCAGCCTCGTCCTCTGTTATGATGTCATGATGAATCTCAGGATATTCGAAGGCTTCTTCAGTAGTACTTGAATTTGCTCCGTGAGATATGTGATTCAGGTTATCTGTTAATTGCCTAACTTGATCTGTCATCCTCTGTATAGACGCCGCTTGACTCTGAATTTGTGCATCAAATTGAGCTTCCCGTTCCTCGAACCAATCTTTTAGCATGTGAATCAACTGATCTTCCTCTGATGGTTCTGGTTCTTGTTGAAGACAGTAGGTGGGTGGTGGATAAGATGGAAAATGTGGTTTTGTGAAATGTGATGGTTCTTCATACCATTAAGGATTTTGATAGCTCTGCCACCCTGGATTGTAGTTGTACTCACAATGATCTCTCGGGTTGTTACCATTACATATGTCACATCTTCCCATTGCGTCTTGTTGAGAAAATGTGGAATTGCTTGGTTCTGGCATCCAGTGAAAGTTGTTAGGCTGGACAACAGGCCTCAGAAAACCGGACTGTTGCTCCCAGATTTGGGGTGTATCTTCTTCTAGTAAAGCTCGTAATCTTTCAATCTCCCAATAATGTTCCATTTTTCAATCACCTGAAAAATAAAAGAATAAAAATTACAGATAAAAATAAAGAAAATTAGATACAAGTAAATTAGATAGCTTCAAAATTAATAACTCAAGAAAAATAAGTCCCCGGCAACGGCGCCAAAAACTTGACCGGTGCTTACACACACGCGTATAACGCAAGCGCACGTATCGTTCAAGTAGTATAAAAAATATCGATCCCACGAGGACTTAATTCCTACTGTTGTTATTAATTATTGATACTATTTATTTACAGGTATCTAATTATAGGGAGAAGATAATGATTGTTTGATTGGTTGGTTGAATGTGGTTTTCCTTAATTAAAATAAATCAAATAAACAAAAGAAAATACTAAGGAAAATAACAAAAGACTCAAAGATCTAGGGATGTGAATCTTTCAAATATCTTTTAAAAGTTGAAGTGATGAGGTTTGGTATCTATGCTTGCTCGCGATGTATTCTCTATGGTTGTTCTAGTGAGGATATTGATCATCTTTTCTTCCAGTGCTCCTTCTCTTCTAAGGTCTGGTCGACTGTGTTGGCTATGTGTGGGTTAGATTGGAGTTGCCGAGATTGGCTTCAGACTGTTGAGTGGATGTGTCAGTTTTCTGACGCCTCTTTACGCCATCTTCTTGTTTGGCTGTCTTTTGCCGCGTCAGTTTACCATGTATGGAGGGAGAGGAATGCTCGCACTCATGATGAGCCTCTTCGGCCTGTTTCTGTCCTGCTTAGTGATATTGTTTTTGATGTTCGGAATCGTGCTGGCTTTTTACGGAAGGTGAATCCATCTTATGACAATAAATGGCTTCACCTATCCTGGCACTTGCCCGATGACATTTTCTGTTGATCTTCTTTTGCTTGTAGCCTTTCGGCTTTTCTTCTAGGAGGGCATGTCCTTTCTAGTAGTCTGGGGTATGCCCCTTTGCTTTTGTATAGTTTTCTTTTGGTTATACACTTACTTTATCCAAAAAAAAAGTTCTCACAGACACATGAGATAAACACTCCATGTGAAAACTTTCGATGGTCTGTTCGATGGACACGAGCAACTCATGCATCCATGTGATACACCAAGCGGACGGATCTCCGCTAGTAGACTATGAGATCGGCTACCCCATTTAAGGGTGGATCATATCATCATGCTAGTCTCTCCGCTTTGTGAACACCTAGATTATTCACAAAACTATGACTAGGAATGTTTAAGAGTAATGATTCTCATAAGGCGTGGAAGCCATCATCTTATTACTACCAAGGGCTTCATTACAGTGTTTGATGATTCATATAATTTATGTAAGACACGTATAATAAAGATTGTCATTTTATTAATTAATGAAAATATTACAAATATATGTACATATAGCCCATCCACAAGTTGGGTATAGGGCATATCCCTAACATGAGTTGTCTCATTTCTCAACTTCACTCTTGATTCGCTACCGACTAACGATTTTACTATCCCTTATCATGAGCCTACTCTTAGAATTATGCCCTCTAATCACTTCATCATTTTACTTTTATACTCATTTTCACTAATTTCTGCTACTTGATCCTTTTTTTTTTTGGAAAATTACAATTCTGCTACTTGATCCTCTTAAGTCTTTATTCTTTCTCAAAATCCTGCTATACTCTATATGTTATTCTTCCTTAGGAAGTCTACTTAGCTACTTAGATTTCCTTCTCATCTCAGTCCTTTGATCTCCTTATATGCTTACTTTTCTAAAAAATATATCAACTTCAATTACTAAGGCATTTCTTATTGAATCTTTAGTTCATGTACTACTCTTTATATAGTCTTTTCCTTCTCACTACCATGAGACTCTTTATAAATTGTTCACTATATTCCTGAGAACCATTCTCTCCGATCTCTTGGTACTTCTAAGTTTTTACTTCCTTACGTGTTCCTTAATTCAACAATAGCTTCTGGACTTAGTTCAACTTATTGTAACTTCAAACTATTCTATCTCATACTCCTTACTTATGATTCATTAAACTCATTGGTTTAATTGTCTAACCACCTCGCGATTTGTCTAATCTGTCAATTATTTTTCTTTACTGATTCGTCATGTTACTAGGCTTTAGGTTGATAGGTGAGCATGGTCAACTACTTCATGTCTTGAGCCACCCATCTCTCATCAATTCTCTACACTACTACCTTCTCGTTATATTAATTTTATGCCTAAATGTTCTGAATTTCTTTGTTACCCTTCGCATTCCTGATAATTATTTATGTACCCTAACTCTTGGTTCTAAGTTTGGAATGGCTTTGTGCTCACATATCTGGTTAAGTATTTATTCCTTGCCTTATGATTAGTTTATTTTATTACCTACTCCGAGGTCTTATTTTCATTGCGGCCTCCAAGCTACATTACCTATGCTACTATACATACTGAATTTTCTTACCACTTCCGTTTTCCTTCTTACTGATTTCAGATTTTATCTCTTGACTCTACGTCGTGCTACTGGGGCAAGTGGTGGTTCTTTCTTCTGTCTACTTATTAGATTTCTACTCTCTGCTCTTGCTATAAGCTTCAAGTCTCAACTTTGTCAACTAATTTTCCACTGTCCTTATTGATATTCTTGTCGCTACTAAAAGGCTTTAACCTCTCGGGTCTTTTCTGTTATACTTCCACCGATTTCTACTGGCTTTAGGCTGATCTGTAGGACTTACTATGCTTGATCTATTCTGGGGACTTCTACTAGTACTAGAAGCATCGTGATGACTTGTCTAGATCTTTGGACCATACCGAGTTCTTTCCTTTATTTCCTCAAAACTTCCTTATTCCTTTTTTGGGTGATCTATCCTTCAAGGTCTTCCCTTTCTTAAAATGAACTCTCGCCGGGCTTGTTACAGTTACTTATATCTACGCTAATAAGAGCTAGAGTAACATCTAATGCCTTGATAAGTTTCGGTATCCTTGTTTTGATACTCCGTATCCTGGTGGAGTCTTTGTTTCTCATGTAAGGTAGGTATAAGCTCGATTCCATCAGGACAGTTTCATTGGTTGGCATTGCAGAAGGGTGAGGATTTGGGTAGATCAGGGCCTTATCTAATGAATTTCCTTGGTTTGGGTAACTAATCATTTTCCTAACGTTATTCCTCTTATTTGTATGTGGATCTAGGTTTGGGGAATCTAGAATCTCTGCATCCTTATGGCTATTCTTAGTTAATCGAGGAACTCACTATCTATAAGAAGTGTTCGATAGTTATTAGATCAACTGGAGAATTTCTGAGAAGGAAATGAATCTTACTTGGAAGGAAAGGACTCTACTTAGGTCTATTCGGTACTTTACTTTTGTTCGGACTTGCTATATTCTTCTTCACTATTCCAAGTTCTGGTGTTTTCTATCTTGTCTCATTCTATGCTTTTATCTCTTTACTGTCTGGGTTACTAGATCGTATGTTCCTTACTTTCTTCCTTGCTTTTCTTCTGACTTTCTCTCTCTCTCTCTCTCCTCTCTCTCTCTCTTCTTCTCTTTCCTACTTCCTTAGATGGTTATCCATAGAACTTTATTATTGCTTTCTATTTCCTTACTTTTCCATCTTCGACTGCTTAAACCTATATGTGTCTCTCTTCCTTATAACTCATTTTCCACTCCCTTTGGTACTTTTCTTAAAATCTTACTGTCTGATTTCATAGCTCGTTTGTACATCTGATTATGGGTCAGAATAAACTACAGGGAAATTATCAACTTGGATCTAGAGTGTCATTGTTCTTGTAAGGAGAACTATTTGATTAGTCTGGGAAGGCTTACTAACCTGTCTATAGAACTTTGAGGACGTACTCGAAGATCGGATACTAGAGAGGTAGTGCCTTGCATACGAGTATCCGGGACATACTGCGTATACAAAACCCTAACACTCTACTCACTGCAGTCACTGACTCCCTAGACCTGGCCTGATACCATCTTTGTAACATCCCCGATCGGAGATGTTACCGGCATGGGGTAGCCCGTACTAACCCCATAAGCTTCTGACTTCCTAACCATGAACAAATACAATTATTCTTTTCTTAATTTAAATATCTTTAGTATGAGACCGTAGCCCAAGTTTAAAATATTTCATACAAACTCAACGTTAACGACTGTACTCAATAACTTTTACTTTTTTTTTACAATGACTTTTTACAACCAAAGACTGATACATGATTTTTGACTGACTCTGACTGGACTCTCACTCTTCTGACTTAGACTGGTGGACTCCAAACCCTAGTGACTGCATCCGTCCTCCCGAGGTCGTCCTTCTAGAATACCTGTAAAACAAAGAATTTAAGGATGGAGGGTTAGATCGTTATTCGATCTAAGTGAGTGGATGAAAAACTGGAATACTGATATGAAATCAATCGGTTCTAAAATCAAAGTTTCAGAAAATGACTTATATGAAAACTCTCTTCCTGAAAACTTTGCTTGAAATCTATTTTATAAAACTTAACCTTTCTGAAGACTACTTTGAAAACTGCTTTCTAAAATCTGGTCTCTGAAAACTATTTCCTGAAACTCTGATATTTGAAAACTCTTTTCTAAAAATCTGATGTCTGAGTGCTATTAGTATCTGAAAACTTGACGTATGAGGGCGTTACATATAGTCGTCCCCTCATACGCCTAATTGGAGCCAACAGTGCAAATCCATGTCCTTGGGGCGTTACGTATCGCCGTCCCCCAAGCCACGAAACTAGAACTGGGGGTGCGGATCTATGCTACCCTCCAAGCTCTGAAACTATGGTCTAGAGGCGTTACGTATCACTGTCCCCCTAGCCCTGATCTAGGATCTGGGGGCGTTACGTGTCGCCGTCCCCCTAGTCCTCTACATGTGCACAGGTTCTCTGTCCGTCAATTCCAACTGTATCAAGTTACATACTGGGGTGGGTTTTTCCCCATGCCCGAAAAACATAAAACTCCCATTTCGAAAACATTTATTTTCTAAAATATTTATCAAAGTATGCTTAATAAAATGTATCTGATAAAGAAAATTTGCTAACGCCCTAAAAGCGAGAATAGTAAGTCTGATATGAAAATATGAAAAGAAAATCAAGTAAAAGAGAAAGTGTCCACTCACTGTGTTGAAGTTCTGTTAGCCTTTCATCACTGTGCTGAAGAACTTGCGGTTCATGCGATGATCTATTTTCCTTTTGAATTCCCTCATCTTTCAAGGATACCAAGCTCAACTTTGCTTCATCTTCCTTCTTATTCCTTCTTCTTCATTTCTTCTTCCTCTTCTTTCCCTTATTCTTTTTTTTTTTTGATAAAGATTATAACCAAAAGAAAACAATACAAAGAGCAAAGGGGCATACCCCAGGCAACTAGAGAGGACAAGCCCTCCTAGAAGAAAAGCCGAAAGGCTACAAGCAAAAGATCAACAGAAGATGTCAACGGGGCAAGTTCCAGGAAAGGTGACGGGCAAGTTCTTCCTCCTCTATCGTCTCACGTTTTTCTTCTTTCCTTACTTCATCTCATTTTGTGAATTAGTGAATAGTACCCTTTTGACGCGGAACTCACTTGGAGGATTAGGCCAAGCAAACCCCTCGCAACGGACAGAACCCCAAGAACCACGAATTTTATTTTGTAGGAACAAAACCCTTCCAAGGCCACAAAGAAGACCCACAAAGAACTTGTCTTTGAGAACCCTAGATGATTCCTTGAAGTGTTCTGCTAGCACAGAGACGCCACTAAGGTTGCCACGCCTTAGATAAGTCGATTGCATGAGATAAGGGGAATCCCTCCCTTAAGCAATTTAGGCAATATCCATGACTTCAAAAATGAAGATGAAATTCGAAATTTGTGATTAGCTTCTCATTAAGATGAAATGAGTTTAAATAGTACAATGAAAGAAACCATAATGGGTGCAAAATGACCAAAACACCCTAAGTTGCTAACTAATGGCTATTAAATAGCCATGCCCTTAATAGACATTTAATAACAAACACAAAGTCAAAAGAAACAAAGACTTAATCAATAACAAACAAAGACTTAATAAATAACTTTGCCAAAAAAATCTAAAGTAAAAACACAAAATCATAAAAGTCAACAAATGTGGAAAAAACTTTTCCAAATTTGTCTAAAGTTGTTGTTCCTTGCACCAAAAGTCCTCCAAATTCGTGGCTTCCATGTATAAAGGCATAATGATGTGTCATAAAGTCCAATAAGTCTTGTCTTGGCCGAATATTAGTGTCGGGCTTGAATCGGCTTGATCTGTTAAAAATATACTCGGCTTCAAGATTTTTTTTTTGGGATAAAGTAAGTATTATAACCAAAAGAAAACTATACAAAGAGCAAGGGGCATACCCCAGGCAACTAGAGAGGACAAGCCCTCCTAGAAGAAAAGCCGAAAGGCTACAAGCAAAAGAACAATCAGAAGATGTCAACGGGCAAGTGCCAAGAAAAGTGAAGCCATTTATTGTCATAAGATGGTTTCACCTTACGTAAAAGGCTAGCACGGTTCCGAACATCAAAGACAATATCATAAATGAGAGTAGAAACAGGCCGAAAAGGCATATCATGAGTGCGAGCGTTACTCTGGTATGACTTGGGTCAAGTGAAATAGCTTTGGACCCACTCCATTGAAGCCCTCATGTGAAGCCAATATGCCCCGAAGTTGTCTGTCACACTCGACCATGGCATTCTGCGCTAGCCCCGCCATTACGTATCTTATCTTCTTAGCTCTTTGGCGTGTGATTGAACCTGTTGGCAATTGCAAAGGATCTAATGTTCCTTGAGTTGTTGGATTCATGTCATTCCCTCCCTCTTGAAAAGGATTCGACCTCGAATCTGTACCTGCATCAAAAAGAGTTAAGTCAGAAACATTAAATATCGCAGACACATTATGCTCACCTTGTAAATCCAGCTTGTATGCATTGTCATTAATCCGTTCCAGGACTTGAAATAGACCATCCTGACATGATCCAGGACGACAACAAAGCAAAAGACCCATTACAAGTACCAGAAGGGCCAATTACGAGGCAGAGGACCAAAAGACTCAGAGAAGCAATGGCGGGATTAGTTCAGAGTTTTATGGCTGACTGCAACAAACAGATAGAGACGCATGTGGGCTTCAATGGAAAGGGCCCAAAGCCATTTCACTTGGCCCAAATCAGTTTAGAATAAAGCTTTCTAGGCATTTGAAGACTTAAAGACTTGGTATTTTTGTAATTTCGTATTTAGGGGCATTGTTGTCTTTATGCCTTTAGGGTTTTTTTTGTATCACTATTTAAGCTTTCTTTCTTTTTCTTTTGAAAGGAACCAACGAATTTGTAAACTCAAAAGCTTAAAGCTTTAGCTATGGGCGAATTATTGTAAGGGAGGGATTCCCCTTTTCAAGTTTGAATCGACTTATCTAAGTTTTGGCAAACTTAGTGGCGTCTCCATTGCTAGCAAAACACTACAAGGATTCATCTTAAAGGTTCTCAAGGGCAAGTTCTTTGTGGGTCTTCTTTGTGGCCTTGGAAGGGTTTTGTTTCTACAAAATCATATTCGCGGTTCTTGGGTTCTGTCCGTTGCTTGGGGTTTGCTTGGATTTCGAATCCAAGTGGGTTTCTTGTCATTTGGTATCAGAGCTCAGGGTTCCAAGGTCTGATTTTTCTAACTTTCCTTTTGTTTGATTCTGTTTTTCTTTTGTTCTTTGTTATTTTCGTTTCAGTTCTTATTGGATCTTGTTGCTGTTTTTATTTTGTTTATATTCTGGATCTGGTTTTGTTGTGAAGCATATCAGTTCATCTTTTTCCAATTCTGGGTTCTGTTCTGTTCTTCATATCAGTTCGTCATAGTCATTCTGTTCTTAGCATATGTTTAAGAAATAAGCATGTTCTTTGGTCCTTATCCAAAAAAAAAAAGCATGTTCTTTGGCGGCTGTGTGTTTTGTTTCTAAAACCCTAGTGCAGTGTGAAAACTAAGTGAAGTCTGAAATCAGACCTAAAACGTAACCTTTGAAATCTGCCTCTGAAATCAGACTCTGAGTTCATACCCTGAAACTTAACCATTGAATCAGACTCTGAGTTCAGACCTTGAAACTTAACCATTGAATCAGACTCTGAGTTCAGACCCTGAAACTTAACCATTAATTCATACCCTGAAATCAGACCCTTATTCGACTCTGAAATCAGACACTGACCAGCAACCTCTGAATTCAGACCCTGGATTCAGACCCTCATCAGACTCTGAAATCAGGCTTTGAAAACCAGCCTCTGAAATCAGAACCTAAATCAGCCTCTAATTGTTCTTTTGCTTGTAGCCTTTCGGCTTTTCTTCTAGGAGGGCTTGTCCTCTCTAGTTGCCTGGGGTATGCCCCTTTGCTCTTTGTATAGTTTTCTTTTGGTTATAATACTTACTTTATCCAAAAAAAATACTAATTCATATTTAATTTCAAATTAAATAATTATACTTATTTTAGTGTCTTTTAGACTTGGATTCCAAATCAAATCTAAATGGGTCTCAAAGGCCCATTTAGTATCCAATACTATTCAATCAAAGTCCAATGGGCATTCAATTAATTTTTTAAGGTATGGGCTTTGGCCAATATGGATCAAACCCAAAATGCCAAGGCCCAAATAGGAATCAACCTATTGCCAAAAATCAATTTAGGCTCATTAGGCCCAATTAAATTATTTAAAGGCCCAATAGTCATATTTGGACTTTAAGGAAATGGTTTTAGGCCCAATTAGGTCCAATCCAATTGACCAAAACCAAACTTGGCCCAACCAAGCCCATTAGGCCCAAATACAACAAATTAGTCCAATTTAATAAATTCCAAATTTAAAGACTAATACATATTAACATAATATTCTAAATATCACATTAATTTTTATTCAAGTGTAATTAACATAACTAATCAACTAATCTAATGTTTCCAAAACATTAATTAATCCAATTAATCATGCTCATTAATTCCAATTCATGTCCAACATAAATTGAAGCAAAACAATTCATTCCAACATGCTTAGGTTCACGGCAATACATGAAATTAACATTCAATTTTGATTTCAATCCAATTAAATCAACAATTAACATTCAATTTCATGCGAATTAACATATCCAATTGTAAAATTCAAAATATCACCATGAACAATTCCTATGGTGCATTCGGCCATGAAAGGAATTTGGGAATTTTTGATCTAATCAAATTTTCTCAATTCCAAAGATGCACAAATCCAATTCAACATCATATAAACACAACCAAATAACCAATTTAGGCATTTACAAGCTCCAAACATAAAATCCCAAATTAAAGTCCATAAACCCTAGAATTCAAATCAAGCTTAGGATGGCTCTGATACCATTGTTAGTGTCCTACACATACCACAAGATCACTAAGATGATTTGTGTGTGAATATTAAAGAAGTTTGCGGAAAAAAACTTACAATGAACGGATTTGAGATTTCAAAAATTTCTTTGTATTTGTTGAAGCTCCAAGCTTTGTTGAATCTTTTCAACCTAATGTTGAGTTTCCCTATCACCTTCATTTACTCTTTAAGGGCTAGCTCAAGAAACATTTTGCAACAAAATCTTTCTTTGGAGAAGAAGAAGTCACGGCCAAGTGTGGGAGAGGGAGAGAGTTTTGTGTTTTTGATATTTGTTTTCTAAAAACCAATTACCAAAGTCAACCACCAAAATGTGTATATGATTTTCAAAAAAGCAAAAGCAAAATTGTGTTGAAAAGAAATGCATTAAATGCATTCACCCACTTCCATCAACTAATGACTAGTGATGTAAGTTGGTGGGCCCCACTTCTCAAATTCAAAATTCAAGTGGCTTACTCAACACACTTCGGGCTCGTGTTCGTTTAATCCGATTAAATGAATTTTCCGTCGTGACATAATTAAATCTAATTTAATTAAATAATAATGCCTAGCAAAATTATTACGAAAGTCTCTTGCGAATTAATTCCAAATTAGTTCGTTCGCTTGAATTAAAATCTAATTTTAATTCCGCTTTGAAATCGGATTTCAATTAATATATCCAATATATTATTTAATCGATTAATTCCAAATTAATCGCGTTCTCTCTTCTATTCGAATTTTATCCCAGATAAATTCATGCCGCAATTAATCCTAGATTAATTTTCTCTCTCATAATTAATCCTATATTAATTCTATTCGAGTCAAATGTCATTGGTAAATCTTTGGGAAGTGACCCAAGAGATCCCTGAATATGTTGACAGTAAATCTGGTCGTCGAATTATCCGAACACGTGCGTACGTCGTACCACGTTCTTACCGATTTACAAGACATGGTTGGCTTCTAGCAAAGCACTATGCATACCCAATTCTCCAGAAATATTCAAGGAAGAATATATAATATATATCATGTATGATATACTATGTATTGCGTATTACGATCCAGTATCAGATGTCACATGCTAGGCCTGCGGTTTGAATTGGGTCTGCCCCGTACGAAGCATATATCAGATCACTAGCAACTAGTCTCTTTAATCGGATAATCATGACCTAGTCATACTATCCCGATAGCTGCAGCATTTGAGAGTACTAGTTCTGTATCCATGCGTGATCATCATCTCCATATGACTGAAGTGATACTTCCATCTTGACATCACACCTAATACACTACGATTCTCAGTATACCCAGAAGAGGCATACACAGAACCTGTTAAAGCCCTGGACGACCAAAACCAAAGTATACTGATTGTCGCAAGTATTACCGATGCAAGTCTCAGGTTAAGACCATATACACCTACCCTGATTCGGATTCCCATACACACATAGTCATACTACCAATGTGATTCCGAGGGGTCTATCCAGAGCGAAGCTGTTCCCGATCCAACGGCTAACAGAACCTCCTATCACACTTGCACAAGTATCCAATACTTAAATATATGAGAACTATACCGTTAAGCTTCCATAACGCGCACAAGTGTAATACTAGCCTATTCCGCATTATCGATGTCCAGTCTCGATAATACTACGACTAGATATTTAATGATTAAACCTTTCGTGGATTAATATTGTCTCATATCTTATTAATCCGTACTAATCATAGGGACTTTTATCATTTATATATCCAAGTAATCCAATTACAAATGATAAAAGAGCAATTTCCTTTGTCACATAGTTAATTTGTACAAAGAACACCATGTCTTTTACAAATAGTGATGCTATGGGTCATAATTGTCCAACAGAGGTTTGAGAAGTGATGTGAGTTTGTGTTGGAATTGATTGTGGAAAATTTTGGGTGATTGATGAGCATGTAGGAGCAAAGCAGAATCCAGGAAATCTGCTTCGTGTCGCGACATAAAAGAGCTGTGCGTCGCGACGTGCAAGAAGAAAATGGGTGCACGCTTCTGGTCACCGCGCGTCGCGATGGGCAATGAGTTACATCGCGATGCGTGGCATAACTTTTTCCCAAAATAGTTCAAACCATCCCAGATCCACCTTAGCGTGTTAGAGACCACCCTTAGGGTCTCATATCAGTTCACATGCATACATTGCATCTTATTCCAAGCATGATATACTAAGTAACGAGATCACATACTTGAATTGAGAAGTTTAGTTTAGTTCCGAACTTATCTCGTGATTTTTAGTCTAATTAAGTTATCGCTTATAGACCATTACATGAGTTATAATTTCCTTCGACGAAGCGGTAAAGCTCCCGCAAGATTCCAACCAACGAGTGGACGCTACTCTTTTAAATTGATATTTCATTTTGATATTGTTGTAACAAACTTACTTTTTATGCTTTAGTGCGATAGCTCATTTTTATTACAGTTTTTACATAAAAGTTTATGATTTAAAGTATATTTGAGAAAGAAATATTTCCAAAACATGAGTTTTATATTTTTCGGGGCATGGGGGAAAAACCCACCCCAGTATGTAACTTCATACAGTTTGGAATTGACAGACAGAGAACATATGCACATGTAGAGGACTGGGGGGACGGCGATACGTAACCCCCCTAGACCCTAGTTTCAGGATCAGGTAGTAGCATGGATCAGCGCTACCGGCTCTAGTTTAGTGGCTTGGGGGACGACGATACTTAACGCCCCAAAGTCATGGTTTTGCATTCCTGGCTCTAGTTAGGCGTATGAGGGGACGACGATACGTAACACCCCCATACGTCAAGGTTTTTAAGATACCAGAATTTCAGAAACAGAGTTTTCAGATATTGATTTTCAAAAACAGTTATCAGAAAATAGATTTTAGAAACGATTTTTAGAAAGCAGAATTCAGAAAGAGAAGTTTATAAGAGAGATTTCAAGTGAAATTTTTAGAAAAGAGTCTTCATATAAAGATATTTCCGGAATTTTGGTTTTAGAAGAAATGCTTTTATAATAGTCTTTTTTTTTTCAATTTTTCGTCCACTCACTTAGATCGTGCGACGATCTAACCCCCACCACTAATTTTCTGTGGTTGCAGGTATTCTCGGAGGACGAGCTCGGGAGGATGGATACTGATGCAGTCACTAGGGATGGAGTCCACCAATACAAGTTAGATAGAGTGTGAGTCAATCAGAGTCAATTAAAAGTTTTGTATTAGTCTTTGACTTGTAGGCAGTCATTATAAAGGTGTGTTTTTGAGTTTTCAGTTCAGATGTTGAGTTGTATGTAATTATTTTGAGTTTGGGCTACGGTCCCACACATAATATAATCAATTAAAGAAAAGAATATTAGTATTTGTCTATGGTTAGGAAGTTAGAGGCTTATGGGGTTAGTACGGTCTATCCCTTGCCGGTAACATCTCACAGATCGAGGATGTTACAAAAATCCCCAAAATCCAAGAAAGAAAGAAACTCTAAAACTATTCTAGATGCTCAAGAACAAGAAACAAACTTTCTAAGCTTAAGAATATTAAAGATTACCTCAAAATATCCTAATTTCCTTAAGGTTTCTTCTTGATTTCATCATTTTCTCTCAAGTTTCTTCAAGAAATATTTTGGGAGCTTTTCCATGGAGTAGGTTTCGACCAGGGCTTCTAATGAAAGAGAAAAAATAATTTTTCACTTTATATACTAGGGTAAAAATGAACTTGGGGGCAAAATGGTAATTTTAATTTATTTAATCACATTTAAAGAATTCAAATTCAATTTGAATTCTTTAAGCTTAAAAAATCATGGCATTTGTTACCAATAATATCTCACCACTTATCATACTAATTATGACTTATGGATATGATATTTAATTTCTAATTATTTAATTATTTAACAATTAAATAACTAAATAAATAATTAATTAATATAAATATATATTTATGTATTTTTATTTACATTAAATAACAAAATACATATATACTGACATGTGTCAGAATCTCATTTGACAATTAATTAATATATATCAAATCAAATTTTGTATCAAATATAAATACACATTAATTATTAAATGACCGAAATGCCCATAATATATTTTCGTTTAACCGATTAAACGATTCTAATTAACTCATTTAATCCGGTGAAGTATTATGAATAATCTATATTATTCATAATGCGTTGTCCAAGTGCTCAACGAGTACACTTCATATTGTGGACTCTCTAAGTTTAGGTTTATCCGTCACAATATCCAATTTCGTGTCCATAATTCACCCACTCGTAAATTATGACGACCAAATATAATCTCACTAAACTATGCAAGTCGAGGTCATTGCATACATATAATCCCTATGTCACAAGTTATCAATATTATATCGGGGATATAGATAAGAAAGTCAAATTCCTAAGATATAATATAGTCGACATTTAAATTTACGATCTCTAAATAACACTCGGAACTCGCTTCCGAAGTATACCACAGCCATGGATTTACTATATCACAAATACGTATATGATACATATGCCTTATACACAGGACTGACAGATTCTATCTGATACTCACATGATATCATGAGCATCAGTCCACACCCAACGAATAGGCGGTGGTCTGATCTAAATAGATAAGTGACGTGACTACCATCAAAGTGTGGAGGATATCTCATATATCCACAGTGGTATCTTAAGTCGAAGGACCACTATACTACTTGACTCGAGAAGATTCCTATTGACGTTGGTGTACCATATATTCGGAAATTTTCAGTGAGTCGTTCAGTGTTTATCAAATAAACACCTACACATCTATACGAGTCTCCCAAGACTCATGGTTTATTGGGATAAACCATCGGACCAAGTCATGATATACGACATGCACTGGTCTCAGCAGATTTGCTAACCGACCTGTGTTAGTAAATCTTGACACGAACTTTATTTGAGAATATACAACTTATAGTGACGCTTCCCAATGTTGTAACTATGCACTACTACGTTGTAAATCCTATGGTATTTGTCTAATATATACATATTACTAAAACTGGTTTTTGTTTTAAAACTCTGAGCTTCTTTCAAAAAAAAATCTCTTATGAAACTGCTATTTCTAGAAACTTTCTTTTCTAAAAGCTCTTTTTGAAAACTATATCTGAAATCTGAAAACACTTTCTGAAATCTGTGTCTCTGTCTGAAAAACTTGATGTATGAGGGCGTTATGTATCGCCGTCCCCCCATACGCCTAACTGTAGCCAGCAGTGCAAATCCATGACTTTGGGCGTTACGTATCGTCGTCCCCCAAAGCATGCCAATACTGTCTCTGAACCTGGTGGTCTTGGGGCGTTACGTATCGCCGTCCCCCAAGCCACAAACTAGAACTGGGGGTGCGGATCTATGCTACCACCCAAGCTCTGGAACTAGGATTTCGGGGCATCTGTCATCCCTGTCCTGAACTAGAATCTGGGGGCGTTACGTATCGCCGTCCCCGCAGTCCTCTACATATGCATATGTCCTCTGTCCGTCAATTCCATACTGGGGTGATTTTTTCCCTCATGCCCCGGAAAACATAAAACTCAGTTTTGAAAACATCTGTAACTCAAAACTCATGCTGAAAAATAATCTTTCTAAATCATCACTGTATGTATATATAAAAAGAAAACACATGTAGTAAAATTCAGTCTAACACCCTACATGCTTTTAAAAGTAAGTCTGAACTTAAAACAGTTAAATAAAATCAGTTCTGAGAGAAAGGGTCCACTCACTATGCCTGGAAACTGGTTGGAACTATACTATTTTGACGAAGGAGATCGCAATTCCTGCAATGGTCTTATTTTTTTTGTTGGATCCATATATCTTCCATTAAGTTCCATGGATGGAAAAACTCCTTTGCTTCTCTCTTTCTTCCCTTCTTCTTCTTTCTTCTTCTCTTCTTTTCTTCTTCTTCTTCTCTCTTCTTTTCTTCTTCGTCTTCTTCTTCTTCTTCTTCTTCTTTCTTCCTCTTGCTTTTCTTTCTTCTTTCTTACCTCTCTTCTTCTTTCTTCTTTCCCTCACGTTTTCTTTCTTTTCTTTTTCATCTCTTTTCCCCTTTTAGAAATGGTGAATATTAGTCCCTTATATAGTGGACCCAATTGATATTTAGAATATTGTAGAAGAGTGTAGAAAATGAAGAAAATTTGAGATTTTTCCATTTTGACCCCGAAATCACTATTCATCAGAACTTTGACTTGCGTTTTTGATCAGCTTCTGGTCCGAATTTGGGAAAATGTTCAACATGGAAGTTGTAGGTCTCGATCTCAGCTTTCTGAAAATATAAAATTCATAAAAATCGGAGTTCATACGAAATAGTTACGCCTCAAATATCATGGGCTGTCTAAAGGGAACACTGTACAGTCTCGTCCCGGGGCTTTGAGGAATTTTCTGATTGTCCCTAAAGTCATTCCATTAGTATATATGAGTCTCAATATAATTTATTTATATGCCTTCGTCCCGTACGTAGCATTACCACTGTACACAGTAGTAAAAACTACCGGTCGTTACATGAAAACATTTCTTTTCTAAAATATTTCTCAAAGTATGCTTAATAAAATGTATCTGATAAAGAAAATTGGCTAACGCCCTAGAAGCGAGAATAGTAAGTCTGATATGAAAATACGAAAAGAAAATCAAGTAAAAGAGAAAGTGTCCACTTACTGTGTTGAAGTTCCGTTAGCCTTTCATCACTTTGCTGAAGAACTTGTGGTTCCTGCGATGATCTCTTTCCTTATGAATTCCCTCATCTTTCAAGGATACCAAGCTCAACTTTGCTTCATCTTCCTTCTTCTTCCTTTTTTCTTTCTTCTTCCTTCCTCTTCCTTTCTTCTCTTTCTTCTCTTCTTCCCTTCTCTTCTTCTTCTCTCTTTCTTTCTCCGCTATCTTCTCACGTTTTTCTTCTTTCCTTACTTCATCTCATTTTGTGAATTAATGAATAGCACCCCTCCTTATATACTAGGGCCTATTTGATATTAGGAAGAATGGGAGAAAAAATGCAGAAATGTGTAGAAAGTTTGAGATTGTTCCAATTGAGTCCAAAATTACTGTTCATCCGAATTTTGACTTATTGTTTTGACCTATTTCTAGTCCGAATGTAGATAAATGTTTAACGCGGAAGTTGTAGATCTCGATATCAGATTTCCGACGGTATACAATTCATAGAAATTGGAGTTCAAATGAGAAAGTTACGGCCCAAATACCATGGGCTGTCCGGAATGGAACATCGTAACGTCTAATATCGGGTTCTCGAAGATTTTACCGATAGCCACCTCACGAAGGTATATATTTATAATCATAATTTATATTATGTGACACTTCTCTAACATTGTATCAGTAGTCAGAATTCCTAGTCGTTATAAATTCTCCCCCCTTAAATAGGATTCATCCTTGAATCATTCTTGGGGCTCAATTCGTAGACTTGTCCTGGTCAATGACAAAATATCCATGTCTCTGGCTCACTATTCGCTTGAGATTTTAATACTAAATCCTCTGGAAGTCTCATCATACTTGTGCACACTGCTCTAAAGTTCATGGTCCTTAATCCATAACATCTTTGGTTTCTAACTAAAAAGTAATTTCCTTAATCTTACTTCATGATCCTTAGTTCATTTCTCTGCACATGTCATTGTACTACCTTTATCTCTTAAGTATCACCGGAATTTATTTCTAAAACTTCCAATTATATTCAACATCTTTTATCTTCATATATCTTCATGAGTCTTTGTTTCCAAAATTGTGCCATATTTGTCGTCCATCCTCTTGCTCATCTTCGTTATATTCTGACTTCACAGCCCCTTTAATACCTCTCGCTATGACAAAAATAAATTTAAAATATTCCTAGTAACTTCTATTACTTTTCATGTTTAAAATGTTCCCAAGATTCTTCATGTTCTCACCCAAAACTTTCACTTTCCTTGACCGATGTTTACTTCGAATTCTTCAGCTATTCTATTTAAATGACTTTATACTCTTAACATCTATCACCTGATCCCAACCAACTATTTGACCATCTCAGTTTTCTGCCTTACTAAACTTTCTTTTCTTATAAGCTTTCTCTTTCGGGTTCTCACATTTATGATTATCTCTAGGTTTTGGACTTCGTGATTTATAAATAAGCTTTTCAAATACTTTTATTGTCCATTAATGTTTCTCATATTTTTGATGTTATATTAGAGTAATCCTTTCTTTCTGATGACTCTTCTTGGTTGGCTGAGTAGTTCTGGGCAAAATATCTATTCTAAGCATGATTACATACCTTTATACTAAGGCTGTGTTCTTTATTATTATGCTGATACTGGTTATACTAATCTGGTTAGCTCTTCTATACCTTCGATTGCTTTACTAGCACGGTTCCAGTTACCGTCTTTCACACGACTCGTTCTTTAAGCCTGGTCGCATTACTTGTAAATCTTAGCCTTACCCGAAGTCCGTTTATGCATAGAAAACCTTGAGGATTTCTTTAATGAGACTAAGGTTATCCCAAACCGTGATGGTTTAATTAACTAAAACTATGGCTAGCTGTTTCTCAGAGATTACCAGGATCAAAATATAATAGAACTTTGGTTCTCGTCCAACGCTGAGATATACCAAATATTTTTCTTATATTGTCTTTCATCTTGACGGTTCTTCTTTCAAATCTTATGGTTAATATTCGTTTCATCGTTGTCCTAACCCATTTTATGCCTGAAACTTTTATAATATAAAGGTTCGATACCCCTTATATGTACATCTATTTTATGAGACTACTCTGAGGTGAAGTTCATGGTCCATCTCTGCTGTCTCGATCTATCAAGGGTTGGGAGGGTGGGGATCAATCTTGATGCCTTCCTGGTGGTGGTAATCTCATCCACTACCCATGTTGTGGTTGCGGGTTTTGTTCATCTATAAGTCTGAGACTCATATGTTTCCTAATTCCCGCTCCTACACTAAGATACTCCCACTAGGTACCGTCTGAGATGTTGGGAAGCGGGGGGAGTGCGCAGCAGAAAATCAAGAAGAAATTATGATGCCGCTATCCCTTTGCCCAAGACCCATTGTTTTGATTATTCTACAAGCCTATGCATGTTACTATATATATTCTAAGCAAAAAAAAACTCATAAAACATGCAAAGAACATAACCTAAACATGCTAACTATCATAAGAACTCTAATTAAAATAAGCGCCTAGGCAAATACCTCAAAACTTTTAACTCGAGGTTCCTCTAGTCAATTAGACTTAAGGATCCTTAAAATCAGTGGTTTACTCTTAAAATTTAGAGTTGCTCACTTATATTAAACCTAAGATATGAAAGGTTTGGTGCAAAAATTTTGTGAGAATTCTTTGGTTTTATATAGGTGCTCCAAAGACCAAAATTAATTAAGAATCCGATGTGGGATAAATGCTAATTTAATCTTAGCCATTAGATCTTAATTTAGTGGTTAATGAGATTATAAAACCCTAATAAGAGTTTGGGTCGAATTGGAAATCAAAACAAATAACAAATTGAAAAAAAATTACTATTGATGTTACTATTCACGTTACTATTCACGTTTTTTTTTTATTTATTTATTATTCCAATTTCCAAAGTGCTCCTATCGTCATTCACCAATCCATAAGCCACTATGGAACCTCATAAATGATATGTTCAATAATTAAACACATTGAACCATTTATGAACAATTCCTACAGCAATTCATATATGCTTTAAATTTGTACTGTGCACTGTTAACCATTGGATTTCGACTTTATTGTGTGTGACCTTTTGGGTTCCCCTCAAGTTGGACATGAAATGAATCCTGATAATTTAATCGAACATAAATTATCATCTGATCAGATGGTCGTTCGATTTCAATGACCAATGTTGATATCTAGCAACATGCCAAAGGCCCCCAAATGAGAAGGAAAGATATATATACCCATTCTGACAAGAAACCCACTTGGATTCGAAATCCAAGCAAACCCCAAGCAACAGACATAACCCCAAAAATCGCGAATTTGATTTTGTAAAAACAAAACCCTTCCAAGGCCACAAAGAAGACCCACAAAGAACTTGCCCTTGAGAACCTTTAAGATGAATCCTTGTGGTGTTTTGCTAGCAATAGAGACGCCACTAAGTTTGCCAAAACTTAGATAAGTCGATTCAAACTTGAAAAGGGGAATCCCTCCCTTACATGAATTCAGCCATAGCCAAAGCTTTAAGCTTTTGAGTTTTACAAATTTCGTTGGTTGTCTCAAAATGAAAAAGAAAGAAAGCTTAAATAGTGATACAAAAGAAACCCTAAAGGCATAAAGACAACAATGCCCTTAAAGGCTAAATTACAAAAATACCAAAGTCTTCAAGTCTTCAAAGGCCTTTGAAGCTTCATTCAAAACTGATTTGGGCCAAGTGAAGTGGCTTTGGGCCCTCTCTATTGAAGCCCACATGCGTCTATATTTGGTTGTTGCAATCGGCCATAAAACTCTGAACTAATCCCGCCATTGCTTCTCTGAGTCTTTTGGTCCTCTGCCTCATAATTGGCCCTTCTGGTACTTGTAATGGGTCTTTTGATTTGTTGTCGGCCTGGATCATGTCACATTCTGTATGCGATTTACATATGATACGGTCCCTCGCCTCACTGTATCCCCACCGTTTGACTTAGGGTATGGACATTTTCTACCCATATAGTCAAAGGTATAATGTTGATAGTGTCATGAATCGTGCTAACCCAAGAATCTCACATGATTCTTTCGCTGCGGCCACAGTCTCAAGTACTGATCACACATATCAACTCGCGAACTGGAATACTACTCTTATAAGAAAATATTATCCGAGAGAGTGGCGATTCTCTATTGTATCTTTACAAACTTCATGTGTTTCAACAAATGACCCAATCATACCCTTATGACCGGATCTTTTGAACCGGGGAAGGAGAATGTCAAAGTCATTTGATCCACACATAAGATTGTAAAGACCTCAAGTCTAAGGACTAGTCATACAATCGATACATGAAAGTTATCACAGACACATGAGATAAACACTCAATGTGAAAACTTTCGGTGGTCAGTTCGATGGACACAAGCAACTCATGCATCCATGTGATACACCAAGCGGACGGATCTCCGCTAGTAGCCTATGAGATCGCCTACCCCACTTAAGGGCGGATCATATCATCATGCTAGTCTCTCCGCTTTGTGAACATCCAGATTATTCACAAAACTATGACTAGGAACGTTTAAGAGTAATGATTCTCATAAGGCGTGGAAGCCATCATCTTATTACTCCAAGGGCTTCATTACAGTGTTTGATGATTCATATAATTTATGTAAGACACATATAATAAAGATTGCCATTTTATTAATTAATGAAAATATTACAAATACATGTACATATAGCCCATCCACAAGTTTGGTATAGGGCATATCCCTAACAATCTCCCACTTGCACTATAGCCAACTAGTATGAATCTGGACACCATACTCCCGGGTGTGCCTATCATGCTTTTGTTGAGTCAGCCCTTTAATCAGAGAATCTGCAAGATTATCTTCTGTGGGTATTTTCTCTATAATAACTTCGTTTTCTCAACAATCTCCCTGATGAGATGAAATCGCCTGAGTACATGCTTGGATTTCTAGTGGGACCTTGGTTCCTTTGATTGAGCATTGGCGCCCGTGTTGTCACAGTACATCGTGACGCCATTCTTTATCGAGGGAAGCACTTCCAGCTCCGTGATGAACTTCTTTATCCAGACTGCTTCTTTAGTTGCCTCAGATGCTGCAATATACTCGGGTTCAGTGGTGGAGTCCGCTGTAGTTGACTGCTTTGAGCTTTTCTAACTGACAGATCCGCTATTCAAAGTAAACAGATATCTTGTTTTCGATCTACTATCATCCCTATCGGTCTGAAAGCTCGCATAACAGTAACCAATGACTTTCATCTCAGAACAATCTCCGTATGTCAAAAACACATCCTTAGTTCTTCTCAGATACTTGAGGATTGTTTTGACAGCTACCCAGTGTTGCTCACCAGGATTTGTCTGATACTTACTCGTTATGCTAAGAGCATAAGAGACATCAGGTCTTATACATAGCATGGCGTACATGATTGATCCTATTGCTGAAGCATAAGGGATCCTACTCATACGCTCTCTATCTGAAGGAGTATGTGGACATTGCCCCTTAGATAATTTGATTCCATGACAAGTAGGTAAATTACCTCTTTTGGAATCTTCCATTTTGAATCTTTTCAAAACTTTATCTATGTACGTAGATTGAGAAAGTCCTAACAACCTCTTAGATCTATTACGATAAATCTTAATGCAGAGGATGTAGGATGCTTCTCCCAAATCTTTCATGGAGAAATTCTGAGATAACCATTGCTTGGTGGCTTGCATCATGGGAATATCATTCCCGATGATTAATATGTCATCGACATATAATACAAGAAATATAATAACACTCCCACTACTTTTCCTGTAAACACAAGGCTCGTCTACATTTTTGATGAAGTCAAATTCTTTGATTGTCTCATCAAATCGTATATTCCAACTTCTGGAGGCTTGCTTGAGTCCATAAATGGATCTTTTAAGCTTGCATACTTTATTATGATCATCCTTAGATGCAAACCCTTCAGGTTGTGTCATATAGACTTCCTCTACGAGGTTTCCCATTAAGGAAAGCTGTTTTGACATCCATCTGCCAAATCTCATAATCAAAGTGTACATCTAGTGCCAGTAAAATTCGAATGGACTTTATCATTGCAACAGGAGAGAAGGTTTCGCCATAGACAATTCCTTGGATTTGTCTATAACCTCTTGCCACCAACCTAGCCTTATAGGTTTGGATGTTGCATTCTGCATCAGTTTTACGCTTGTAAATCCACTTGCAGCCTATGAGTTTTATCCTTTCAGGTGCATCCACCAAGTCCCAGACTTGATTCTGATACATAGAGTCTATTTCGGATTTCATGGCCTCAAGCCACTTGACTGAATCAATGTCACGCATTGCTTCGTCATAACTGGTGGGATCGTCATTATCAATGACCTGATCATGTTCATCATCAATATGGAAACCATATCTTTCAAGCTCATGTCTTTCCCTACCAGACCTTCTAAGTTCATAACCTTGTGGTTGTTCCGTCGCTGCCCTTTTGAGGGGCCTGGGGTTTAGTTCTATGTTAGTTTGTTCTTCTCGCACCTCATCGAGGTCAAGTCTACTCCCACTATATTTCTTGAGAAGGAATTCATTCTCTAGAAATTTAGCATTTCGTGTGACAAATGTTCTTTGTTCATTTGGGACGTATAACACGTATGCTCTTGAGTTTAAAGCATATCCTACAAATATACATTTAATTACCCTATCATCTAATTTTTTAGTTGTGTGAGCTTAACATATGTGTCACATCCCCAAACTCTTAGATAACTAAGACTAGGACGTTTCCCAGACCATAACTCATATGGTGTTTACAAACAGTCTTGGAAGGAACTTGGTTTAGTAGTAGTGTTGCAGTTTCTAAATCAAGACCCCAAAATGAAAGAGGTAGATCCGTGTCTGGCATCATTGATCGGACCATATCTAATAATGTCTGATTTCTCCTTTCGGAGACCCCATTATGCTGTGGAGTTCCCGGAGGAGTCTACTGGGAAACAATGTCATTTTCTCTCAAGTAATCTTGAAATTCGTCGTTTAAGTATTCACCACCTCGGTCAGACCTTAGTGACTTAATACTTTTATTATGCTGATTTTCTACTTCAGCTTTGAAGACTTTGAATTTCTCAAAAGGCTTCAGATTTGTACCGCATAAGGTACACATACCCATATCGCGAGTGATCATCGATAAAAGTAATGAAGTAGGAGAATCCAACTCTAGCGATGACTGACATTGGTCCGCATACATAAGAAAGTATGAGTTCTAATGTCTCCGCTGCACGCTGTCTTTTACCTTTGAAGGGTAATTTGGTCATTTTACCAAGTAAACAAGACTCACAAGTTCCATAAGGTTCATATTTGAAGGGTCTGAAATAGAGGTTGAACATTCTTTGTTAGTTTGTAAGACATAGATACCATTATTCAAATTACCATCTCCATATTTTATTTCATTGAAATAAATAGAACATTCATTACAACTTATTAGGCATGAAAAGTCTTTATTACATAAAGAAGAAAATTAAATGATGTTCTTTACTAGAGAAGGTACATAAACACAATCTTCTAAGTCTAAAACTAAACCATTCGGAAAAACTAATGAATAAGTCCCCACGCACAATGCAGCCAGTTTTGCTCCATTACCCATGCGTAAGTCAACTTCCCCATGACGGAGTCTCCTACTATTTCTCAGGCCCTGCACATTGTTACACAAGTGAGTCCCACAACCGGTGTCAAGCACCCAAGTAAAAGGTTCAGAGTTTTGAGAATATAGTTCAATCATATACAACATACCTGAAGCATTGGGCTTCTTGGCCTCTTGGGCTTCCCTAGCTTCCTTGGTTTTCAAGGATCTGCAGTCTTTTTTCCAATGACCCTTCTTTCTACAAAAGAAACATTTCCCCTTTCCCTTTTTCTTCTCCACCTTACCATTGGGCTTTAGGTGATCTGGAGCCTTGGCCTTGCCCTTATTTTTCTTTGGGCCTCGTGGCTTCAGGTCCGTACCCGTAAGCATGACGGAGGTTTTAAGCTATAGTTTCAAGTCCTTCTCTGCTTGCTTTATCAGATTGTGCAATTATGCTAAAGTAGCTTCTTTATTAAACATATGAAACTGCATAATAAAGTTAGAGAAGTCTTTTGGTAAGGACTGAAGAATTAGATCGTGACCTATCTCATGATCCATGATGAACCCGAGGTTGGCCAATTTTTCAATGTGGCCAATCATCTTAAGCACATGTCCACTAACAGATCCTTCCTTATACCTTGTTTGGAATAAGGCACATGACACTTGGAATCTCACGGTATGAACGAAAGTTGCATACAACTCCTTCAAGTGAAAGATGATGGTTTGAGCATCCATATCAGGTTTAATCCCGAATCTAGCTAAAAGTCATTTCTTCTCCTCTGGTATCTCTCCTACCCTTCAGGACCAGCTGCGTCTTGTTCTGGGCTTCCAAGTAGGGATTCTTCCAGTGCGGTATCTGGGAGTCCCTTTGATTTCTACTAAACTCCGGGCCTCAGATTGTGCTTCTCTTGTGGATCGTATTGTTATACGTGCTAAAAGTTGGAGTAGTAAGTTTCTCTCTTATGCGGGGCGGCTTCAGCTCATTAAATCTGTTTTATTCTCCATTCAAGTTTATTGGTCTTCTTTATTTATTCTTCCTAAGTCTGTTATTAGGAAGGTGGAGACGATTCTCCGTTCTTTCCTTTGGAAGGGTAGTGAGCTCACCTCTTCTGGGGCGAGAGGGGCTTGAAGTTGGCGTAAGATTTTGGAGCTTCGTTCTTGGTCCCGGCGGCAGATGAGAGTTAGGATTGGGAATGGTGAGAAGACTTTATTGTGGTTTGATTTTTGGCATCCTATGGGTCCGATTGTGGATTCGTTGGGTGAGAAAGTGATTTATGACTCTGGCTTGGATAGGATGGCTACAGTTGCTTCCATTATTTCTGATTCTTCTTGGTGGTGGCCCCCATCTAGGTCTGCCGCCCTTGTTGATCTGGTTCGGGCCCTTCTTCCGAATCCTTCTAGCTTGAGGGAGGATGAGCTGGTTTGGGTGGATGATAGTAGAGGGAGATTTTCTGTGGATAGTGCCTGGAATGCTATGCGATCTAGGGGAACCTTGGTGCATTGGTTTCGAGTTGTTTGGTTCCGGAAGGCCATTCCCCGCCATTCCTTTTTGCTTTGGATGTCTATTTAGGGAGGCCTTTGTACTCAGGATAGTTTGATAAGGTTTGGTATCTCTGCTTGCTCGCGATGTATTCTCTGTGGTTGTTCTAGTGAGGATATTGATCATTTTTTCTTCCAGTGCTCCTTCTCTTCTAAGGTCTGGTCGACTGTGCTGGCTATGTATGGGTTAGATTGGAGTTGCCGAGATTGGCTTCAGACTGTTGAGTGGATGTGTCAGTTTTCTGATGCCTCTTTACGCCATCTTCTTGTTCGGCTGTCTTTTGCCGTGTCAGTTTACCATTTATGGAGGGAGAGGAATGCCCGCACTCATGATGCGCCTCTTCGGCATGTTTCTGTCCTGCTTAATGATATTGTTTTTGATGTTCGGAATCGTGCTGGCTTTTTTCGGAAGGTGAATCGATCTTATGACAATAAATGGCTTCACCTATCCTGGCACTTGCCCGATGACATTTTATGTTGATCTTCTTTTGCTTGTAGCCTTTCGGCTTTTCTTCTAGGAGGGCCTGTCCTCTCTAGTTGTCTGGGGTATGCCCATTTGCTCTTGTATAGTTTTCTTTTGGTTATACACTTAAAATGTCAAAAAAAAAATCTTCGTGAGCTTTCTGAAGTTCGTCCGACATAGAGCCTAGCATTATGCAAACTGCTTGCTTATCATCATCGACGTATTTCTTCTAAGCATCAAATGTATTTTGGTCAGCATCTTCTGCGGGTTCAGGGGGAAATGGTCTTTCAAGAACATAGAAAATCTTTTCTTATTGTAAGACAATTTTAAGGTTTCTAAACTAGTCATTGTAGTTGTCCCCTTTGAGCTTATGCTTATCAAGGATGAAACGAAGTGATACTCTGTTTTCCATTTGAATGTTTGTGAAATATTTTAGCCCTCATGAATGTTAAATTAGGAATATGTTTTCATTAATGTTTCATAATAACATGGGCTTTTAATATTATGAAGTTGCTCTCACTCAATTATTTTAAAATTTTAAGCAAATCGCATCAACCCCAATATGATGGATTTCTTGTGGGCAATGATCCCATTATCATCATTTCATAACTCCGACTAGGGCCGGTCATTATAAAATACGATAATTAGGTAGGTTCCCAACCAATTTATGATATAAATCACAATTCCTTGATCATTGGGTTGGGCAATCAAACATGCCATAGCTTATGCTAGTCCTTGTGGACACCTAATCTTTGCCACTAAGTTATAACACCATGCCTAAGGGTCGCTGGGTATTATGACTCATAAAAGTCAAACCATTGTTAATAGTACAATTTAGGGACAAATTGGTATTGGTCAGTCTGGTAAAGCCTAGTCCTACCAATACGGATTAAGCCCTTTGGGTCTATATTTTACAATGGGAGGCAAATTTTAGACTTAAATTATTATTGAGGATTTTAGCAAGTTTAAGTGAATAACTGTCAAATGGATTCCTCCATTGAAAATTCCCCATAGGGAGGGTGGAGCGAACTCTCTTAAAAACCCTTACCTCTTAGGCTCTTATTGCCTTGGTGATAGGAATAAACAATAGATCCTCCAAATTAGTCCAACACTTTAAATATGCTTTAAGGTAACCTTTGAGTAAATGATTATCTAGATGTCTTCACGGCTTTTCCTTTTGGCTATAAAAAGGTAGTGAGTGAAGGAAGACACCAAATCATTATCTAACTCTAGTAATACCTTTGGTTAAATTAACTTTAGTTTGGAAAGTTTTATTAACGCCTTGGTCTCACCCCACTTGTATCTTTTATAATGTCTTTTATTATAAACAAGTGATTTTTATTTATTAGCCTTAAAGGTAATAAATCTCTAAGTTCATCACATAATAATTACTTAGCTAAGGGATAAGCAATACACTCTCTATTTCCTTAGAAAGTCTCTAGATGTTTGCACCCTAAAATAATCATGCCAATTCTAATCATACATAGAATCATCAAGCATATGACTTTTAATATGTTGGAATTATTTTAGGCATTAAATAACTTTGATTAATATTTAATTATGATATTGCATTTTATTTTAATCAAATAAATTTACTATTCACGTTTTTTTTTTTACAGATGCGTGAAATTTAAATGCAATTTCACAATTCAAATCTTAACCAAATCATGCAAAACTTGTGCCTAAAATTAAGTTCAGGGTATTAACTTTCCAACGAGCTTTTATACACCCAATTTTGAGTTCAAATCAGAGAGAACTAATCAAAACAAAAACGGCGCGCTGATACCACTATTGGGAAGCGGCCGTGAGTGCGCAGCGGAAAATCAAGAAGAAATTATGATGCCGCTATCCCTTTGCCCAAGACCCATTTGTTTTTATTATTCTTTTTTTTTGGATAAAGTAAGTATTATAACCAAAAGAAAACTATACAAAGAAAAGGGGCATACCCCAGACAACTAGAGAGGACAAGCCCTCCTAGAAGAAAAGCCGAAAGGCTACAAGCAAAATAAAATCAACAGAAGATATCATCGGGCAAGTGCCAGGATAGGTGAAGCCATTTATTGTCATAAGATAGTTTCACCTTTCGTAATAAGCTAGCATGATTCCGAATATCAAAAACAATATCACTAAGAAGAACAAAACAGGCCGAAGAGGCACATCATGAGTGCGGGCATTCCTCTCCCTCCAAATATGGTAGACTAACACTGCAAAAGATAGCCGAACAAGAAGATGACGTAAAGAGGCGTCGGTAAACTGACACATCCACTCAACAGTCTGGAGCCAATCCCGGCATCTCCAATCTAACCCACACATAGCCAGCACAGTCGACCAGACCCTCGAAGAGAAGAAGCACTGGAAGAAAAGATGATCAATGTCCTCACTTGAACAACCACATAGAATACAACGCGAGCAAGCAGAGATACCGAACCTCATCAAACTATCCTGAGTACAAAGGCCTCCCTGAATAGACATCCAAAGCAAAAAGGAATGGCGGGGAAACCCTGAATAGACATACAAAGCCTAGGCATGTTACTATATATATTCTAAGCATAAAAACTCATAAAACATGCAAATAACATAAACCTAAACATGCTAACTATCATAAGAACTCTAATTAAAATAAAGAAAGAAAACACTTACTTGAACCGAAGACTCATACAGTCCTCCCTCCAATCTACAAGCTTTTCTCGAACTCAGCAAGCGCTTCCACGTTCCAAAGAGCCACCCAAGTGTGTGGCCTCCAAAGGTGCACACACCAAAGCCAAAACTCAACGGCAAGACTACGCCTTTAGTGCACGGGTATTTTGCCCTTGGTCCTAGCCTAGGCAAATACCTCAAAACTTTTAACTCGAGGTTCATCTAGTCAATTAGACTTAAGGATCCTCAAAATCAGTGGCTTACTCTTAAACTTTAGAGTTGCTCACTTATATAAACCCAAAATATGAAAGGTTTGGTGCAAAAATTTGTGAAGGATTCTTTGGGAAACATATAGGTGCTCCAGAGACAACAAAATTAATTAAGAATCCGATGTGGGATAAATGCTAATTAAATCTTAGCCATTGGATCTTAATTTAGTGGTTTAATGAGATTATAAAACCCTAATAAGAGTTTGGGCCGAATTGGAATTTAAAACAAATAACAAATTAAAAGAAATTACTATTCACGTTACAATTCACGTTTTTTTTATTTATTCCAATTCCCAAAGTGCCCCTATCGTCATTCACCAATCCCTAAGCCACTATGGAACCCCATAAATGATCTGTTCAATAATTAAACACATTGAACCATTTATGAACAATTCCAACAACAATCATATATGCTGTTAAATTTGTAATGTGCACTGTTAACCACTGATTTCGAATTTGTTGTGTGTGACCTTTTGGGTTCCCCTCAAGTTGGACATAAAATGAATCGTGATAATTTAATCGAACATAAATTATCCTCCGATCAGATGGTCGTTCGATTTCAATGACCAAGGTTGACATCTAGCAACATGCCAAGGCCCCCAAATGAGAAGGAAAGATATATATACCCATTCTGTATGCGATTTACATATGATACGGTCCCTCACCTTACTGTATCCCCGTAGTTTGACCTAGGGTATGGAAAGTGTCTACCCAGATAGTCAAAGGTATGATATTGATAGTGTCATGAATCGTGCTAACCCAAGAATCTCACATGATTCTTCCGCTGCGGCCACAGTCTCAAGCACTGATCACACATATCAACCCGCGAACTGGAATACTACTCTTATAAGAAAATATTATCCGAGAGAGTGGCGATTCTGTGTTGTATCTTTACAAACTTCATGTGTTTCAACAAATGACCCAATCATACCCTTATGACCGGATCTTTTGAACCGGGGAAGGAGAATGTCAAAGTCATTTGATCCACACATAAGATTGTAAAGACCTCAAGTCTAAGGACTAGTCATACAATCGATACATGAAAGTTCTCACAACAACGGTCATAGCCAAATCTTTAAGCTAGGAAAACACTCTAGGGCAAAAATTCTCTCGCTTTCTTGGGCGATTTCCTTCGTCCCTTCTCTTGTGAGTTAACTCTGGTTTCTGGATCTGGTTTTACTCTCATTTCTTTTCGTTTTTTTTCTCTTTTCCCTTGTTTTGCTTTTACTTTTTACTGTTCTTTTTTCGTCATAATCCCTCTCTCGTCACTGTCACCTCCATTTCGTTCTCTTCTATGCATGCCTCTCGCTTGTCGGTTTTAGGGCCGCACCAGCCTGCTGTGGGTCGTAAAGCTGTCAGATATGTCGCTCGTTTGCCCATGTCAGCCCCTTCGCCCGATGCCTCTTCTCCGTCTAATCTATTAATTTTATGAGGTCAAATGATTACTAATATCTAACAGGTTGATTGATTGATTTGAAATGGTGATGATTCTAAATTTAAAAACAAGTAAATAAAATTGCACAAAAGTAGGTTTAAGAAAATTCAATATTAAAAACTATCTAGGGTTGTGAATCTTTCTAATTTCTTTTAAAAGATGAAGTGGTTATTTCATGTTTGTGTAATAAATAGGTTTACTAACCTGAAACATTAAATTATGTGAAAGCCTCTGTCGATGGTCAGACTCAAATACCCAGTTTAACCCAATTGAACCATATGTCTATGTCAACCAAATTATCTGGATTCATTAAGTTTAAGTTCCAATTATGGCTACCCCGCCCGACATGTATATGTCTATCCTGTAAGGAAATCTATTAAAGGGTTATCTATCCTCAAGGAAGATCGTGGGCTATTAAGTCTAAGGCTGAAACCTAAAATTCATTTATCAAGTTTATTTTAGATTTACCACATCAATCTTATTGGTGATCAGACAACAAGAAGCATTAAGCTTAAGACTTAAAAGTAAACCTTTAAATTACCCAAACTATGAAATAACCCCTTATAAACCGGTGATATTAGAATTCATCACAACCCCATATAACTAACTTAGTTACGACACATAACTATGGCTAGTAAAAACTTAAATAAAATAAAAGACATAAAGTAAAATGCTGAAAAGTAAACGACGGAAACTAAATGCTGAAATTAAATACTGAAAATTAAATGCTGAAAAGTAAATGCTGAAAGTAAATTACTGAAAAGTAAATGCTGAAAGTAAATTGCTGAAAAGTAAATGCTGAAAGTAAATTTTTTTTTTTTTTTTTTTTTGGAAAATTACAAGCTGAAAGTAAATTGCTGAAAAGTAAATGCTGAAAGTAAATTGATGAAAAGTAAATAAAGTAAAAGTACAATAAAAGAAAATGCTGAGGTAAAAGGATTCACTTTTATTACTTCTATTTTAGATATCTCCCTTAATATAATATATTAACTTTGCATGATAATTACTAACCAGCCATATAGGCGGTATTCAGATTAAGTCAAATTAATAATTAATTACCAACCGACCAATCAGGCGGTATCCAGTTTAGTCAGATTAAAACCAATTTAAATAATTACCAACCGACCAATATGACGGTATCCTCGTTAAGTCAGGTTTTAACTAGTTTATATATTATAATTAATGGAGATTAATCTAAATATTAGTAATAAAAGTTTTACATTTTTCCCCAGCAAATGGGAGTTACCTCCTCATTACTGAAAAGTAAAAACTGAAAATTAAAGAAAGAAAAGTATTGTGCATAAAAGTAAATTGCGGAAAATAAAAACTGAAAAGTAAAGAAAAGAAATTGCGAAAACGGAAATTAATTACTGAAAGCTGTAAATAAACAAACAAGATACAATCTTCTTAGTATTCTTAAGGAATTCCTTAGAAGAAAGTATATATTTACAAACGAAATGGCTTGGTATTTATAGGCAAAATTTTACCTCCATCAAATCATCCACCAAATCCATTATTAATTGCTCCACTAATTGCTCCACCAAATCCATTATTAATTGCTCCACTAATTTCTTATCATGTTTGGTGGTGATTTGATAATTTTTATTATTTATTTATTTATTTATTTTTTGCTTTGAAAATGACTTTAATAATTACACAAAACATACTTATGGATGGTTCATCAATTTCGGGCATGAAATCTTCAGAATTCGAAATTATTTTGTCTTTCAAAGTTGTAGATCTTTGAGTCTTATTTAATCTGGAACTTGAATTAGCTCAATCCAATATTGGAGTAAAAAGTTATGCCCAAAATACGACAGATGGGCAAAACTGAAATTTCCAAAACTGTACTTCGTTAAAACGCCCTTTCAAGTTTCCAATCTCCAAAATTAATATGTCAAGTCCAATTTTTGCACTTATTTGACCCACATTTTGTCCTAAATGATTTCATTGTGTCCCAATATTATTTTATCTGCAAAATAAACTATAACACATCAAAACGTTCATCAAACCCGAGAAACTAAACAAAATATTAAGTAAAAGGGGCGGTAAATATTGATATATTTTCCGCTCATCACACCCCCAAACCTAACATTTTGCTAGTCCTCGAGCAAAACAACAAAATAAAATACAAGAAACAATTAAAATTAAACTAAGCCACTTTCGTAGGGATCACAGTTGCATTTAGCATATGCAACAAGCCTTCAAACCCATAAGTGTCCCTAGTGGACGAGTTATAGTCTCGTGAGGGCTTACAGTAACGATACCCACAAACGTTTTACAAAAGTAAAAAAAATATAAAACTAATGCACACAAAAGCAAAAAGGCAAGAGAAAAGAGAATAAAGAAGTTAGTGACTAATCAGGTGAAACTTCTACTACAAGTTACTAGTTGTTTTCTTTCTTTCTAAATTACTGAATAAGTAAATTCTCCGATTATATTTACCATTCTCCATATGCACAGCCAACAAAATATTAAACAACTCATTTTTTGCCCACAACAGTCACAAATGCAGTTGATAAGAGAGTAATATTTTTGTCCTAAAGTTTTATCAGAATTCACACCTTTTTGTAGCAATGGAATAATTTTTCTGATTTTTCTGATTTTTTTCATTGATTTTTTATTTTTTTTATTTATATACAATACCTTCCGTCTATGTAGCAAGTGTTGGGTCGGTGGCTCCCAAACCAGTTGGCTTTAGGGCACCAGGTGTTAAGACACCCCTACGGACTTAATTACTCATACTTTAGATATATATATATTTTGCAACATCCTTGATCCATGTAGCGAGCTTTGGGCCAGTGACTCCCAAACCAGTTGGTTTTAGGGCACTAGGTGTTAAAACACCCTTACAGACTTAATAACTCGGATCTCAGACGTTTTTTTTTTAATTCCATCACTTTTTGAGATGCCTCCTCCAATTAAACTAGAGCACTGAATATTACAAACTTTTCAATTTTAGCTCATGTCCGTATGTTACTATGCATGTTGATAATATCTGCTAACTGAGCATATGAAGATCCATTTTAGTCAGTTTTATGGAGAATTCACATTTAAAATGAAATAAACAAAAATTAACTTGTTTCAAAAATAGGTTTGAGATACGTCTCAGGAGTGGAAACTCCTTACTCAGCTATCTCTTACCAATTTCACCTTTTTAGTCAAAATAAAAACACAAAATATTTTTCTAATTTTTGAAAAAATTTCAATTTTTTTTTGTATTTTTCGAAAAATTTTGGAATAATAAAAAAAAAAACAACACACAAACTAAAAATAAGGTACTGATCAACTAATTCCTTCCCCCCAAACCTAAATGAGACATTGTCCCCAATGTCTTAAACAGTAGAAGAAGAGTTTAGAAAATAATACATGGTTAGCTGAAATTCTACAGAAAATTAAAGGTTAAGATCCAGATTAATCCGACGCATCTTACCACGATCGTCCTCGGACCATTTTATCTTTGAAAGGATAGGGTCAATTTGTGGCTCATAGGCTAAGATTTGGTCAATTAGATCCGGAGCAGTTCTAGCAGTAAAAAGGAGTTCTTTTAAAGGTTTTGGCACGAACCCATTTCTCCGAGCATCATCAAGAAACACACAAAGAAAATCATAAAATCCATCAACGTTAAACAGTCCAATTGGTTTATGGTGTATGTTCAGGTTCGCCCAAGATAGCACTATAAAAATTTCCTCTAATGTGCCCAAGCCACCTCTGCCAAGGGTTTTGGGATGATTCCCAAAACGTGACTGCCTCCTTCCTGTACAGCCTTTGAAACGATCCCCATTAGTCCAAGATTGCCTCCGCCATATACTAAGTGCATATTCTTTGCTGCTAAGACTCGACCCAATTCCTGTATTGCTTCTACGTATTGTGGCTTAACACCAACACTAGTACCGCAAAACACACAGATATTTTCAACTCGTCTTCTTGAAGTGGCTTCCATGTTTTACTCTGGATGTCTTCAAAAGTGCAATGATGAGTTGAATTTATAGTACCTAAAAAAGGGTGAGTAATAATAACACTAGTATCTTCCATAGGACGTTTGTTAGCTAAACAACAAAAGAAATCATGAAAGGTCAAAAAGTCTAGATTCTGTCTACGAAAATAAAATAATAATTACAATAGAAAATCAAATCAAAGCAATAATTAAGGCAACAAAATTGTGTTCGCAATACGCCATTCGCTTAGTATAAATTCATTAGGATGCGTCTCAAGAATCCATTCCTTACTTAGCCATCGCTAATGAATTATCTCTTATCTTTGCCAAACACCATTCCTTCTGTCTTATGCTTTGGTTGAGCTTTTCCCTACAAACCCTGCTCTGCTAGCTGAAGAAGCTCGTCTTTCGTTACTGTATGGTGATTTGAGTCGGGCTGAGGAAGGCTTCAATAGACAGAAATCTCGTGTTCAGTGGCTTAACCTTGGGGATCAGAATACTAAATTATTCTTTACCGCTATGAAGAGTTTTCACGGTCGTAGTAAGAACTTCTATAACTAAGGAGGATGGGACCCGTGTGGAGGAAGATGTTTTGGTTAGAGGTGAGATTGTTTCTTTTCTTGAGACCCTTTTAGGTCCTCAGCATGGTCAGCATGATTTTGATAGGGTGGCCCTTTAATCTGCTATTAATAGACATGTGACGGCTGAGCAGAGTGAGGCTCTTTCCAGGGAGGTTTCAGATGAGGAGATTAAGGCTGTCCTGTTCGGGTTGAAGGACAATAAAGCTCCAGGCCCAGATGGGTTTAATTCGGGTTTCTTTAAGAAGTCTTGGAATATTGTGGGGAATGATGTCCTTTGTGCTATTCACTCATTCTTTTCCTCTGGGCGTCTTTTGAGGCAGGTTAATGCTACATCTATTGCTCTGATTCCTAAGATTCCTAACTCTTCCCAGGTTAAGGATTATAGGCCTATTTCTTGTTGTAATACTATTTACAAGTGTATTGCTAAACTTATTGCGAATAGAATCAAGGTTATCCTTCCTTCTGTGATCAGTCATAATCAATCTGCTTTTGTTGCGGGAAGACGTATCAGCGACAATATTCTTTTGTGTCAGGAATTGGTTCGGAATTATCACCGGACTGGCAGTTCCCCGAGATGTGCTCTTAAGATTGACTTGATGAAAGCTTATGACACTGTTCGTTGGGATTTCTTGGTTGAGGTTTTGCGGATTGTTGGTATTCCAGAGAGGATGGTGGGTTGGATTTAGGAGCGTATGACTTCTACTAGGTTCTCTGTGTCTATTAATGGTGAGTTGCATGGTTTTTTCTCTGGGGGTCGTGGGTTGCGACAAGGTGATCCTATGTCTCCTTATCTCTTTGTTTTGGCTATGGAAGTTCTGTCAGGTCTTCTTTGTAATATGGCTACTAATCCGGGTTTCAAGTTCCACTGGCGGTGTTCTAAGGAACGTCTTACTCATCTCTGCTTTGCGGATGACCTTATGATTTTTTGTAATGCAGATGTATCCTCAGTTTCCTTGATCAAGGATTGCCTCGGGCAGTTCAGTGGTTTATCAGGTTTAATCCCGAATCCAGCTAAAAGTCAATTCTTCTCTTCTGGTATCTCTCCTACCATTCAAGGCCATCTGGGTCATGTTTTGGGTTTCCAAGTAGGGATCCTTCCAGTGCGGTATTTGGGAGTCCCTTTGATCTCTACTAAACTTCGGGCCTCTGATTGTGCTTCTCTTGTGGATCGTATTGTTATGCGTGCTAAGAGTTGGAGTAGTAAGTTTCTCTCTTATGCGGGTCGGCTTCAGCTTATTAAGTCTGTTTTGTTCTCCATTCAAGTTTATTGGTCTTCCTTATTTATTCTTCCTAAGTCTGTTGTTAGGAAGGTGGAGACGATTCTGCGTTCTTTTCTTTGGAAGGGTAATGCGCTCACCTCTTCTGGGGCGATAGTGGCTTGGAGCAAAGTTTGTTTACCTCTTAAGGAGGGGGGGCTGGGGATTAAGAGTTTGGATTCTTGGAATAGAGCGGCTATTATTAAGCACATTTGGTTTCTTTGTTCTGGCCAGGTTTCCTCTTGGTCGAATTGGGTTCACTCTTATTTGTTGAGGGGGAGAAGTTTTTGGGAGGTCCCTTGTCCTACTGACTGCTCTTGGAGTTGGCGTAAGATCTTGGAGCTTCGTTCTTGGTCCCGGCGGCGGATGAGAGTTAGGATTGGGAATGGTGAGAAGACTTTATTGTGGTTTGATTTTTGGCATCCTCTGGGCCCGATTGTGGACACGTTGGGTGAGAGAGTGATTTATGACTCTGGCTTGGATAGGATGGCCACAGTTGCTTCCATTATCTCTGATTCTGCTTGGCATTGGCCCCCTTCTAGGTCTGCTGCCCTTGTTGATTTGGCTCAGTCCCATCTTCCGTCTCCTTCTAGTTTGAGGGAGGATGTGCTAGTTTGGGAGGATGATAGGAGTGGGAGATTTTCTGTGGATAGTGCCTGGAATGCCATGCGGACTAGGGGAACCTTGATGCATTGGTCTCGAGTTGTTTGGTTCCGGAAGGCTATTCCCCGCCATTCCTTTCTTCTTTGGATGTCTATTCAGGGAGGCCTTTGTACTCATGATAGTTTGATGAGGTTTGGCATCTCTTCTTGCTCGCGTTGTATTCTCTGTGGTTGTTCAAGTGAGGACATTGATCATCTTTTTTTCCAGTGTCTTTTCTCTTCGAGGGTATGGTCGTCTGTTCTGGCTATGTGTGGGTTAAACTGGAGATGCCGAGATTAGCGTCAGACTGTTGAGTGGTTATGTCAGTTCACCGATGCTTCTTTATGTCATCTATTGGTTCGTCTGTCCTTTGCAGCCTCAGTCTACCATATTTGGAGGGAGAGGAATGCTCGCACTCATGATATGCCTCTTCGGCCTGTTTCTGCTCTTCGATTTGATATTGTTTTTGATGTTCGGAATCGTGCTAGCTTTTTACGCAAGGTGAAACCATCTTATGACAATAAATGGCTTCACCTTTCGTGGCACTTGCCCGATGACATCTTCTGTTGATCTTTTCTTGTAGCCTTTCGGCTTTTCTTCTAGGAGGGCTTGTCCTCTCTAGTTGCCTGGGGTATGCCCATTTGCTCGTTGTATAGTTTTCTTTTGGTTATAATACTTACCTTATCCAAAAAAAAATGTATACACAAAATATAAAAATAGAAATTACAACAAAGTGCATGGGTTGCCTCCCTGCTAGCGCGCTAATTTTTCGTCTTCAGCCAGACGTGACTGAAATCCATCTGTCAAGGAGGTTTCAGCGTCGTTTTGGATGTCCGATTAAAGACAATCCCGTGAGCGTTGCTTTTGAAGGGTCTCTTCCAACAGTAAAGGGGCAAAAAGACTTTTGTCCCATTCAGTGCTTGTGCCACCTTTTTAACCTTTGTTGCTCCAGTGGTTCCTGAAAAGAAAGAAAGAAAATCAGGAGGTCTTGTATGGTGCGACTTGGAATGGGAGTTCCATTCTGTCAAGCTTCTGGGTGATATCTTTGATTTGTACTCCCTAAAACAGTGATGTTTCACCTGAATGCATTGGATTTTCAATTTGGTTTGACAATTGCTCCTCCATTTGCTCTGTTTCTTGTTCCACCTTTTCTTCACAGATGAATTTTAAAATTTTCGTATTCAACTCTTCATCCGTCATCTGTGAAATCCATGCTCCATAAGTGTCAATCTGAGGATGTAAAGTTATATATGTTTTTAGGTCTTCATCCTCTGATCTGAGTGAAATGATTGGCTCAGGTAGATCTTCTTCAAACATTTGTGCAATGGAAGCTCCAAGATCTTCATTTGGAGGATAGAAAGTTTCATCCTCATTTGTTGGTGCAGTTGGTACAAATAACTCAGCTTCTTTATCCTCGTCAGAGTCAGAATAATAAAAATCAAATTGAGACTTTGTTGGTTCAGGCTCCTGAACTGATACCTCTGATTCTTGATACTGCTCAGCCTCGTCCTCTGTTATGATGTCATGATGAATCTCAGGATATTCGAAGGCTTCTTCAGTAGTATTTGAATTTGCTCCGTGAGATATGTGATTCAGGTTATCTGTTAATTGCCTAACTTGATCTGTCATCCTCTGTATAGACGCCGCTTGACTCTGAATTTGTGCATCAAATTGAGCTTCCCGTTCCTCGAACCAATCTTTTAGCATGTGAATCAACTGATCTTCCTTTGATGGTTTTGGTTCTTGTTGAAGACAGTAGGTGGGTGGTGGATAAGATGGAAAATATGGTTTTATGAAATGTGATGGTTCTTCATACCATTAAGGATTTTGATAGCTCTGCCACCCTGGATTGTAGTTGTACTCACAATGATCTATCGGGTGGTTACCATTACATATGTCACATCTTCCCATTGCATCTTGTTGAGCAAATGTGGAATTGCTTGGTTCTGGCATCCAGTGAAAGTTGTTAGGCTGGACAACAGGCCTCAGAAAATCGGATTTTTGCTCCCAGATTTGGGGTGTATCTTCTTCTAGTAAAGCTCGTAATCTTTCAATCTCCCAAAAATGTTCCATTTTTCAATCACCTGAAAACAAAAGAATAAAAATTACAGATAAAAATAAATAAAATTAGATACAAGTAAATTAGATAGCTTCAAAATTAATAACTCAAGAAAAATAAGTCCCCGGCAACGGCGCCAAAAACTTGACCGGTGCTTACACACACGCGTATAACGCAAGCGCACGTATCGTTCAAGTAGTATAAAAAATATCGATCCCACGAGGACTTAATTCCTACTGTTGTTATTAATTATTGATACTATTTATTTACAGGTATCTAATTATAGGGAGAAGATACTGATTGTTTGATTGGTTGGTTGAATGTGGTTTTCCTTAATTAAAATAAATAAAATAAACAAAAGAAAATACTAAGGAAAATAACATTAGGATGAGTATGTTGTTACCTACCTCTTGAGCGCTAGGTGAGTTCTTGGGGGCCATGAGTATGTGATACACATTAGGATGTGTATATGATACCATGGATTGACATTAGAGCAAGTGAGAGAAATTGTTAGGGTTTGTGCTCTGAGCTCCAATCCGGATTGTATTTATGTCTGATTCATGAATACGAGTAATACCTTTTTCCATAATATTACTAATTTAATGGAAGCACCTCTTGTCTTTTATATATGTATTCAATCTAATTTCGATTATATTGATTAGATTGAAACTAAATTTAGTTTAATGATATGTATATATATTAGACAAAGACCCTAGGATTTACAACGTAGTGCACAGTTACAACATAGTTTGTAATTGACATTGGGAAGTGTCACTATAAGTTGTATATCCTTAAATTAAGTTCCTGGTCAAGATTTACTGACACGGGTCGGTTAGTAAAATCTGTTGAGACCAGTACATGTCGTATATCGGACTTGGTCCGATGGTTTATCCCAATGAACCATGAGTCTTGGGAGACTCGTATAGACGTGTAGGTGTTTATTTGATAAACACTGAACGACTCATCGAAGATTTTCTAATAGATGGTACACCAACGGTAATAGGAATCTTCACGGGTTGAGTAGCATAATGATTCTTTGACTTGAGATACCACTGTGGATATATGAGTTATCCTCCACACTTAGATGGCAGTCACGTCACCGATCTATTTAGATCAGACCTCCGCCTGTTCGTTGGGTGTGGACTCATGCTCATGATATCATGTGTGTATCAAGATAGAATCCGTCAGTTCTGTGTACAGAGCATAGGTGGTCCAAATGTGAATAGCAATCTGTTAAATCTATGGCCATAGTATACTTCGGAAGTGAGTTCCGAATGTTATTTAGAGATTGCTAATAGATACGTCGACGAGATTATTTCTATAGAGATTTGACGTTTATATCTATATCTCTGGGATAATCCGGATACCTGTGACGGAGTGATTATACGTATGTAGTGACCTCGACCTGTATGATTCAGCGAGTTTATCTGTGGTCGTCATAATTTACGGGTGGGTGAATTATGGACAAGAAATTGGATTTCGTGACGGATATGTCTGAATCTAGAGAGTTTCACTAATGAAATATACTCGTAGAGCACTAGGGCAACTGTTATGAATAATACTGATTATTTATAACTCGTTTAACGGTTAAACGAAAAATACATGCAATCGGGACCTGATCGTCATTCCTGAATTAATGTGTATTTGTATTTAATATTTGATATTATTCAATACACATGAATTAAATATCAAATTGTTATATTTAACATATATCATTAATATATGTATTTGAGATATTTAATGTAAATATAATACATATATTTGAGATTTTATAATTATTATTTGATATTTAATTCATGTGTATTGAATAATATCAAATATTAAATACAAATACACATTAATTCAGGAATGACGATCAGGTCCCGATTGCATGTATTTTTCGTTTAACCGTTAAAAGAGTTATAAATAATCAGTATTATTCATAACAGTTGCCCTAGTGCTCTACGAGTATATTTCATTAGTGAGACTCTAGATTCAGACATATCCGTCACGAAATCCAATTTCATGTCCATAATTTACCCACCCGTAAATTATGACGACCACGGATAAACTCGCTGAATCATACAGGTCGAGGTCACTGCATACGTATAATCCCTCCGTCACAGGAATCCGGATTATCCCAGAGATATAGATATAAACGTCAAATCTCTATAGGAATAATCCCGTCGACGTATCTATTAGCAATCTCTAAATACAATTCGGAACTCACTTCCGAAGTATACTATGGCCATAGATTTAACAGATTGCTAATCACATTTGGACTACCTATGCTCTGTACACAAAACTGACGAATCCTATCTTGATACACACAGGATAACATGAGCATGAGTCCACACCCAACGAAAAGGTGGAGGTCTGATCTAAATAGATCTGTGACGTGACTGCCATCTAAGTGTGGAGGATAACTCATATATCCACAGTGGTATCTCAAGTCAAAGAATCACTATGCTACTCAACCCGTGAAGATTCCTATTGACGTTGGTGTACCATATATTAGGAAATCTTCGGTGAGTCGTTCAGTGTTTACCAAATAAACACCTATACATCTATACGAGTCTCCCAAGACTCATGGTTCATTGGGATAAACCATCGGACCAAGTCCGATATACGACATGTACTGGTCTCAACGGATTTTACTAACCGACCTGTGTCAGTAAATCTTGACCAGGAACTTAATTTAAGGATATACAACTTATAGTGACACTTCCCAATGTCAATTACAAGTTATGTTGTAACTGTGTACTACGTTGTAAATCTTAGGGTCTTTGTCTAATATATATACATATCACTAAACTAAATTTAGTTTCAATCTAATCGAAATTAGATCGAATACGTATATAAAAGACAAGTGGTGCTTCCATTAAATTAGTAATATTATGGAAAAAGGTATTACTCGTATTCATGAATCAGACATAAATACGATCCGGATTGGAGCTCAGAGCACCAACCCTAACAGTTCAGGTGAGGATATTGATAACCTTTTCTTCCAATGCTCTTTCTCTTCGCAGGTTTGGTCTACTGTGCTGGCTATGTGTGGGGTAGATTGGAGTTCTTGTGGTTGGCTGCAGACTGTTGAGTGGATGTATCAGTTCACCGATGCCTCGTTGTGTCATCTTCTTGTTCGGCTTCCATTTGCTACTTCAGTTTACCACATCTGAAGGGAGAGGAATGCCGGCATGCACGATCTGACCCCTCGCCTTGTCAGTGCTCTTCTTTATGATATTGTGTTTTCTGTCCAGACTCGTGCCAGTTTACTGCGGAGGGTGAAACCATCTTATGATAATAAATGGCTTCTCCTTTCTTGGCGCCTGCCAGATGACATTTTTGGATGTTATTGGTTTTTTTTATTGCTTTTCAGGTTTTGCTAGGAGGGTCTGTCCTCACTAGTTTTCTGGGGTTTCCCCCAATTTTTTAGCTTTTCGCTTTATTACTAGGAGTGTCTGTCCTCCCTAGCTGTCTGGGGTATGCCCCTGTGCTTTAGTTTCTTTTGTTAATACATACTTACCTTATCAATATATATATATATATATATATCACGATCTGAAACTATACTCCATGGAATCCCATGGAGTCGTACTACTTCTCTAAAGAACAAGTCAGCAATGTTAGTGGCATCATCATTTTTATGATATGTTATAAAGTGTGCCATCTTATTGAACCTATCAACCACTACAAAGATGGAATCTCTACCCTTCCTACAAGTCCATTGATATATCTACCCATGGCTCACTAGGTGCAGACAATGGTGTATACAACCCGTGAGGAATAACCTTAGATTTAGCCTTTTTACAAGTTAAACATTTATCACACAAACGCTCAATATCTCCCTATATTTAAGGCCAATAGAAATGTTCACTCAATACCCCTAAGGTTTTGGCAATGCCAAAGTGCCCCATTAAACCTCCCTCATGTGCTTCCTAACTAACAACTCACTCATACTACAAACAGGAATGCATAATCTATTCTCCTTAAACAGAAACCCATCATGTTGGTATAATTTACTAAATGTAGACTTTTCATATGCAGCATAGATAGTACTAAAGTCAATATCATTTGCATAAAGTTCTTTAATAAATTCAAACCCGAGCATTCTTGCACTCAATGAAGTAAGTAAAGTTTAACCATCATATGAGAATGATCTGAATCCGAGGGGGAAGAAAGCGGCCAATAGAACCCGGGAAGAGACACTCCCAAAGAGGAAAATTCCCTTCAAATTCTTTGATTTTTGGGCTGATCATCCCGATTTTCTCTCAGTTGTGGCTAGGGCTTGGGACGTTGATGTTCATAGGACTCCGATGTTCCGTTTATGTTGTAAGCTGAAGAGTGTTAAGGGCCTTGAAGAAGTTTAATGTTGAGCATTTCTCTAAGATTCCGAGTGAAGGTTTTGGATATTAGGAGGGAGTTGGATAGAGTGCAGTGTGCTTTACAGGAGTGCCCCAGTGACTCTGCTCTATTAGCTGAAGAAGCTAGTCTTTCGCTACGGTATGGTGACATGAGTCGGGCTGAGGAAGGCTTCAATAGACAGAAATCTCGAGTTCAATGGCTAAACCTTGGGGATCATAATACTAAATTCTTTTTTACTGCTATGAAGAGTTTTCACGGCCGTAGCAAGATTACTTCTATCACTAAGGAGGATGGGACCTGTGTGGAGGATGATGTTTTGGTTAAAGATGAGATTGTTTTTTTTTAGACCCTTTTGGGCCCCCAACTTTGTCAGCAGGATATTGATAGGGTTGCCCTTAGATCTGCAATTACTAGGCATGTGACAACTGAGCAGAGTGAGTCTCTTACCCGAGAGGTTTCGGATTAGGAGATTAAGGCTGTCTTGTTCGCGCTGAAGGACAATAAAGCTCCAGGCCCATATGGATTTAATTCGGGATTCTTTAAGAAGTCTTGGAGTGTTGTGGGGGATGATGTCCTTTGTGCTATTCACTATTTCTTTTTCCTCTGGGCGTCTCTTGAGGCAGGTTAATGCTACTTCTATTGCTCTGATTCCTAAGATACCCAACCCTTCCCAGGTTAAGGATTATCGACCTATTTCTTGTTGCAACACTATTTACAAGTGTATTGCTAAACTTATTACGAATAGGATCAAGGTTATCCTTCCTTCAGTGATAAGTCATAATCAATCTGCTTTTGTTGCGGGTAGGCGTATCAGCGACAACATTCTTTTGTGTCAGGAATTAGTTCGGAATTATCATCGGATTGGTGGTTCCCCGAGATGTGCTTTTAAGATTGACTTGATGAAAGTTTATGACACTGTTCGTTGGGACTTTTTGGTTGAGGTTTTGCGGACTGTTGGTTTTCCAGAGAGGATGGTGGGTTGGATTCAAGAGTGTATGACTTCTACTAGGTTTTATGTGTCTATTAATGGGGAGTTGCATGGTTTTTTCTCTGGGGGTCGCGGGTTGCGACAATGTGATCCTATGTCTCATTATCTCTTTGTTTTGGCTATGGAAGTTCTGTCAGGCTTACTTCATAAAATGGCTCTTAATCAGGGTTTCAAATTCCATGGGCGGTGTTCTAAGGACCGTCTCACTCATCTTTGCTTTGCGGATGACCTTATAATTTTTTGTAAAGCGGATGCCTCCTCGGTTTCCTTGATCAAGGATTGTCTAGGCAGTTCAGTGGTTTATCAGGTTTAATCCCGAATCCAACTAAAAGTCATTTCTTCTCCTCTGGTATCTACCCTTCATGGCCAGCTGCGTCATGTTCTGGGCTTCCAAGAAGGGATTTTTCCAGTGCGGTATCTGGGAGTCCCTTTGATTTCTACTAAACTCCAGGCCTCAGATTGTGCTTCTCTTGTGGATCGTATTGTTATGCGTGCTAAGAGTTGGAGTAGTAAGTTTCTCTCTTATGGGGGCGGCTTCAGCTCATTAAGTCTGTTTTGTTCTCCATTCAAGTTTATTGGTCTTCTTTATTTATTCTTCCTAAGTCTGTTATTAGGAAGGTGGAGACGATTCTCCATTCTTTCCTTTGGAAGGGTACTTCTGGGGCGAGAGTGGCTTGGAGTAGAGTCTGTTTAACTCTAAAGGAGGGAGGGCTGGGGATTAAAAGATTGGATACTTGGAATAGAGCGGCTATTGTAAAGCACATTTGGTTTCTTTGTTCTGGCTAGGTTTCTTCTTGGTCGAATTGGGTTCAGTCTTATTTGTTGATGGGGAGAAGTTTTTGGGAGGTGTCTTGCCCTACAGATTGCTCTTGGAGTTGGCGTAAGATTTTGGAGCTTCGTTCTTGGTCCCGGTGGCGGATGAGAGTTAGGATTGGGAATGGTGAGAAGACTTTATTATGGTTTGATTTTTGGCATCCTATGGGTCCGATTATGGATACGTTGGGTGAGAGAGTGATTTATGACTCTGGCTTGGATAAGATGGCTACAGTTGCTTCCATTATTTCTGATTCTTCTTGGCAGTGGCCCCCATCTAGGTCTGCAGCCCTAGTTGATTTGGCTCGAGCCCATCTTCCGAATCCTTCTAGTATGAGAGAGGATGAGCTGGTTTGGGAGGATGATAGTAGAGGGAGATTTTCAGTGGTTAGTGCTTGGAATGCCATGCAGACAAGGGGAACCTTGGTGCATTGGTCTCGAGTTGTTTGGTTCCGGAAGGCCATTCCCCGCCATTCCTTTTGCTTTGGATGTCTATTCAGGGAGGCCTTTGTACTGAGGATAGTTTGATGAGGTTCGGTATCTTTGCTTGCTCGCGATGTATTCTCTGTGGTTGTTCAAGTGAGGATATTGATCATCTTTTCTTCCAGTGCTTCTTCTCTTCGAGGGTCTGGTCGATTGTGCTGGCTATATGTGGGTTAGATTGGAGTTGCCGAGATTGGCTTCAGACGGTTGAGTGGATGTGTCAGTTTTCTGACGCCTTTTTACGTCATTTTCTTGTTCGGCTGTCTTTTTCTGCGTCAGTTTACCATATTTGGAGGGAGAGGAATGCATGCACTCATGATGCGTCTCTTCGGCCTATTTCTGTTATGCTTGGTGATATTGTTTTTGATGTTCGGAATCGTGCTAGCTTTTTACGGAAGGTGAATCCATCTTATAAAAATAAATGGCTTCACCTATCCTGGCACTTGCCCGATGACATCTTATGTTGATCTTAATTTGCTTTAGCCTTTTGGCTTTTCTTCTAGGAGGGCATGTCCTCTCTAGTAGTCTGGGGTATGCCGTATGCCCCTTTGCTCTTGTATAGTTTTCTTTTGGTTAATACACTTACTTTATCCAAAAAAAAGTAAAGCATACATTCGCGATAGTGCATCAGCGATAATGTTTTCCTTATCTTGTTTGTAGCGGATTACATATGGAAATGTCTCAACAAACTCTAACCAACGTGCGTTCCGTTTGTTCAGCTTACCTTGACCCCTCAAATGCTTCAATGACTCATGATCTGTATGGATCATAAACTCTCGAGGCCATAGATAATGCTACCAAAGTCTCAAGGGCTCTCACTAGCACATACAACTCATTATCGTATGTGGGGTATCTCAAAACTGATCCATTAAGCTTCTCACTAAAATAGGCTATCGGCCGTTTTTCTTCCATAAGAACCGCTCCAATGCCTAATCTGGAGGCGTCACACTCAATCTGAAATGTCTTCTTAAAGTTAGGTAGTGCCAAAATTAGTGCACTGCACAACTTCATTTTAAGATCTTAGAATGCACGCTCCTGCTCTTCCTCCATTTGAAGCCAATAGTTTTCTTTACTACTTCAGTCAGTGGTGCTGCAAAACTACTGAAGTCTTTAACGAATCTACGGTAGAAGCTTGCTAATCCATGGAAGCTTTTGACTTCTGTCACTGTTGTTGGTGTAGGCCAATCCTGAATTACCTTCACCTTTTCCAAATCTACCTCGATGCCATCTGCACTCACAACAAATCCAAGGAAAACAATTCTATCCATACAAAAAGTGCACTTATCAAAGTTAGCATACAATTTTTCATGCCTTAACACATCAAAAACATGCTTCAAATGCGTAACATGCTCATCTAATCTTTTACTGTAAACTAAGATGTCATCAAAATAAACTACAACAAACTTACCTAAAAATGCACGCATAACATGATTCATTACTCTCATAAATGTGTTAGGTGCGTTTGAAGGACCAAATGACATAACTAACCATTCATACAAGCCATACTTGGTCTTAAATGCAGTTTTCCACTCATCTCCATATCTCATGCGAATTTTTTTTTGGATAAAGTAAGTATATTAACCAAAAATGTACAAAAGCAAAGGGGCATACCCCCAGACAACTAGAGAGGACCGGCCCTCCTAGCAGAAGAGCCTAAAGGCTACAAACAAAACAAGACCATCAAAAGATGTCATCAGGCATGTGTCAGGAGAGGTGAAGCCATTTGTTATCATAAGATGGTTTCACCCTCGGCCATAAACTAGCACGAGTCCGAACAGAAAATACAATGTCACTGACTATAATACTAATAGAACGAGGAGGCACATCATAAGTGCGGGCATTCCTTTCCCTCTAGATGTAGTAAACAGCCGTAGTAAATGAGAGCCGAACAAGAAGATGACATAATGAGCTGTCGGTGAATTGATACATCCACTCAACAGTCTGCAACCAAACTCGAGAACTCCAATCTAACCCACACATGGCCAACACAATCGTCCAAGCCCTCGAAGAGAAGGAGCATTGGAAGAAAAGATGATCAACATCCTCCCCTGAACAACCATATAGGACGCAACGCGAGCAATCAGAGATACCGAAACTCATCGGTCGATCATGAGTACAAAGGCCACCCTGAATATTCAACCAAAGCAGAAAAGAATGGCGTGAAATAGCTTTACTAAACCAAACAACCCGATACCAATGCATCAAAGTGCCCATTATCCTCATAGCATTCCAGGCGCTGCTCACTGAAAACATCCCTCTACTGTCATCCTAAAAAACCAACTCATCCTCCCTCAAACTAGAAGGAGTCGACGGAAGGGACCGGGCCAACTCAACAAAGGTAGCAGACCTAGCCGGGGGCCAACACTAAGTAGAGTCTGAGATAATAGACGCTACTGTAGCCATCATATCCAAGCCAGAGACATAAATTACTCTCTCACCCAAAGTATCCACAATCGGACCCAGCGGGTGCCACTTATCAAACCACAGTAACGTCTTCTCACCATTCCCAATCCTAAACCTCATCCTCCGACGAGCCCATAAATGAAGCTCCAAAATCTTCCGCCAGCTACAGGAACAATCACCAGGACACGACGCCTCCCAAAATCTACACCCACGAAGTAGGTAAAACTGAACCCAGTTCGACCAAGAAGAGACCTGACCAGAACAAAGAAACCATAAATGCTTAATAATTGCCGCTCTATTCCAAGTTTCCAAACTCTTAATCCCCAAACCCCCCTCTTCCAGAGGTAAACAAACTCTACACCAAGCCCCTGAGGAAAGAAGCTCACTACCCTTCCAAAGGAATGATCTGAGAGTCGTCTCCACCTTCCTAATAACAGATTTAGGGAGAATGAACAAGGATTACCAATAAACTTGAATGGCGAACAAACCGACTTGATGAGCTGAACCCGCCCCACATAAGAAAGAAACCTACTACTCCAACTATTGGCACGCCTGACAATACACTCAACAAGAGAAGCACAATCTGAGGCCCGAAGCTTAGAAGAAATCAAGGGAACTCCCAAATACCGCACTGGAAGTACACACTATTGGAAACCCAAAACATGTCGATCCTTAAGAGCGGGGGAAATACCAGAGGACAAAAGATGACTCTTAGCTGGATTTGGGACCAAACCATTATAAACCCATAAACTGCCGAAGACAATCCTTTATCAATGAGACCGAGGAAGCATCCACCTTACAGAAAATCATCAGGTCATCTGCAAAACAGAGATGTGTGAGACGGTCCTTAGAACAACGCCAATGAAACTTAAAACCCCAATCATGAGCCATATTCTGAAGTAAACCTGACATGATCCAGGCCGATAACAAAGCAAAGACCCATTACAAGTACCAAAAGGGCCAATTACGAGGCAGAGGACCACAAGACTCAGAGAAGCAATGGCGGGATTAGTTCAGAGTTTTATGGTCGATTGCAACAAACAAATAGAGACGCATGTGGGCTTTAATAGAGATAGTCACAAAGCCACTTCACTTGGCCCAAATAAGTTTTTTTTTTTTGGATAACCGGGGTGTCCAGGCCAGCTTACGCACACCTCGACTAATCCCCGGGACCTGTGCCCCGTGCCCTCAGAAGTTTTGAATGAAGCTTCAAAGGCATTTGAAGACTTTGGTATTTTTGTAATTTAGCATGTAGGGGCATTGTTGTCTTTATGCCTTTAGGGTTTCTCTTGGTAATAATATTTAAGCTTTCTTTCTTTTTCATTTTTGGACAACCAACGAAATTTGTAAACACAAAAGCTTAAAGCTTTGGCTATGGCCGAATTCTTGTAAGGGAGGATTCCCCTTTTCTAGTTTGAATCGACTTATCTAAGTTTTGGCAATTTAGTGGCGTCTCCATTGCTAGCAAAACACTACAAGGATTCATCTTAAAGGTTCTCAAGGGCAAGTTCTTTGTGGCCTTGGAAGGGTTTTGTTTCTACAAAATCAAATTCGCGGTTCTTGGGGTTCTGTCCGTTGCTTGGGGTTTGCTTGGATTTCGAATCCAAGTGGGTTTCTTGTCATTTGGTATCTAGAGCTCAGGGTTCCAATGTCTGATTTTTCCTATCTTTTCTTTTTGTTTGATTCTGTTTTTATTTTCGTTCTTGTTATTTTCGTTTCAGTTCTTGTTGGATCTTGTTTCTTTTTTCGTTTTGTTTATATATGGATCTGATTTTGTTGCGTTTTGCATATAAGTTCATCTTTTATCATTTTCCAATTCAGGGTTTTTGTTCTGTTCTTCATAACAGTTCGTCATATACTTTATGTTCTTTAGCATATGTTGAAGAAATAAGCATGTTCTTTGGCAGTTGTGTGATTTGTTTCTAAAAACCTAGTGAAGTTTGAAATCTGACTCTGAATTCAGACCCTGAAACTTAGCCTTTGAATTCAGACCCTGAAATCAGACTCTAAAAACTTAGCCTTTGAAATCTGACTCTGAAATCAGACCCTGAAACTTAGTCTCTGAAATCAGACCCTGAAGATTAGCCTCTGAAAATCAGACTCTGAAATCAGACCCTGAAAAGTAACCTCTGGAATCAGACCCTGACCAGTAGCCTCTGAAATCAGACCCTGACCAGTAGCCTCTGAGATTAGACCCTGAAAAGTAACCTCTGAAATCAGACACTGACCAGTAGCCTCTGAAATCAGACTCTGAAAATCAGTCTCTGAAATCAGAACCTAAATCTGCCTCTGAAATCATAACCTAAATCAGCCTCTGAAATCATAACCTTAATCAGCTACTGAAATCAGAACCTTAAACAGCTTCTGAAGTTATAAAAAAAAGGGACTTGAGTGATAGTGATCACTTGAGCAAAAAAAAAAAGAGTAAAAAAGTGAAAATTTTTGGTTGAATTTAGTTTGTTCCATATTATCATTTGGGTGTCCGTGAAGGGTATTCCATCAAAATTTCTATAGAAGTGCCAAATTTTCTCCCGAAATTGCATACGACCGTGAATTTGCATGCTTTTTTTTTTCCATTGTGCTAATTGTTTACTTCTTTTTTCTAATTACTATAACTTAAGTATTATTGATTAGTCTTCATCATTGCTATTCCTGTTCACATTTTGTCTCTGCCTGCACTATATATATATATTGGGTCCGTTTTGTTTCATGCTAGCTTGAGGACTACACTTGGTTTTGTATTCTTGGATTGAGTGTGATTCACATTTGAATTGAGGAAGAACTCAAGAGTGGTAAAAGGCAGTGATTGTGAGCACAGTATCGGGTAAAAGCCAATAGAGTGCAAACACGAGTTGAGTGATATCATTCGAGTGTAAACACGTGAGATTGTGAGGATTTACATATTTGCTTTACTTTCTTTTTATTTCTAATATGTTTGTTTAGTGTTGAGATGGCAGGTCTAACCACTGATGAAAAGCTTGAGGCTTTGGATAGGAAATTTACAGACATGATGGAGAACATGAATAATGTTTTGGAGAGATTGACCAAGCGTGTAGAGAGTATTCAAATTGGTAGCGGTCCCAGAACACCACCACCCCAGCATATACCACCACCTCAGAATGTACCACCACCTCATAATGTGCCACCTCGACGTGTACCACCACAGTATGTACCACCAGATGAAGAGGAAGCTGAAAATGAGTTTGATGATTCTGATGGTCTTGATGATGTGGAGGAGAGATTTCAGCCTGGGCATGATATGAGGCCTAATAGGAGGTTTGATAGGAGGAATGATAGGAGGGATAGACGGTTTGATGATAGAGGTGCATTTGATGCCAAAATATGGGATTATGATAGGAGGGGATATGGTAGACGAGGAGATGTAGATGGTGATCTAGGTAGCATCAAGATCAAGATATCAACATTCAACGGCAAGAATGATCCTGAAGCTTATTTAGAATGGGAAAAGAAAGTAGAATTGATTTTCAGCTGTCATCACTACTCAGACGAGAAGAAGATCAATCTGGTAGCAATTGAGTTTACCGATTATGCTATGATTTGGTGGGATCAGCTTGTCTCTACTCGGAGGAGAAATTATGAGAGACCGGTTCAGACATGGGCAGAACTTAAAGGTCTCATGAGAAAGAGATTTATACCCAGCCATTGCTATAGGGAATTGTATCAAAAACTACAACATCTGTATCAGGGGACCAAGAGTGTTGAGGACTATTACACCGAGATGGAAGTTGCCATGATCATGGCAAATGTAGTTAAGGATGCAGAAGCTACTATGGCACGATTTCTAGGGGGCTTGAATAGAGAGATTGCAAACATGGTGGAGTTGCATCAATATGTTGATTTGGAGGATATGATTCACATGGCTATCAAGGTAGAAAGGCAACTCAAGAAAAAGTCAACATCAAGATTTGGTACTTAGGCTGCTTCTGCATGGAGAGGGAAATGGGTTCCGAATGAAAAGCGAGATGGAGGCTTTGACAAGCCTAGAGGCGAGTTCAATGGAGGCTTTAATAAGCCTAAGGCCGAACCTAGTGCCAAAGGTAAAGAGGCTGCAGAACCGAACAAAACTAGACCAAAACTTGAGGGTGCAGCTAATAGAACTAAGGATGTAAAGTGTTTCAAATGTATAGGCATGGGACACTATGCTTCACAATGTCCCAATAGGCGTACCTTAGTGATTGATAAAGAGTGGACAGGTGTATTCTACCGATAGTGAGGTTGAGGAGGAGATGCCAGAGTTGGAGGATGCTAGTGACCATGAGGGAGCTGCATACCCGCTGAATAACTTATCCTTAGTCGTCAAGCGTTCTTTTGATAGAAACCTGCCTGGAACAAAGCCAAGCAAACCTCTCCACGTGTTCTAAGCCCCAAGAACCGCGAATCTTGATTTTGTAAGAACAAAATCCTTCCAAGATCAAGTCCAACCCTTAAGGAACATTGCCCTTAAAAACCTTTCTTTATTTCTTTGGAGAATCCTGAACAGCGATACAGCGCCACAACGCTTGCCACACGTTGATAAGCTTTTGTTCCGTAAAACCAAGGAAGAATCCACTCCCTCAAGATGACACAAGTCAATTTATTTTGTAAAAAGATATATTATTGGTTAATTATCCATTACAATGAATAATGCCCCTTTAAATAGGTGGCTAACCCTAATTCTACCAAAATATAATAAAACCCTAATAAAATACTTGAAAATTTCGTCCATGGGCTTTTTAATTTAATTAATGTTCAGCCCAACACTTAAACAACACATAACTTAAAAAAAATATAAAATATAAAAACTATAGGGATACATTGCGTCCTCATTTAGACCATGAAGGAATCCGAACTGGACTTTGATGAAAACTTCAAAGTTGTAGAGCTACGAGTTCTCTTTTCAATAAAACTTGAATCACCAAAATCGGACATCGGACGAGAAAGTTATGTCCAAAATACGAAGACTGCGTAAATCCCGCAACTGCTAATGCACCATTCGGAAATAAAGCCCAAAATCAATCAAGGCAGCCCATGCACATCCTAGACCCATTCCAATATTGCTTTAGACATAATAAAGCCTTCACATAATGTCTCATGCATGGACCAAACTCCAGAACCCAAGGAATCTTCCAAATCCACCAAAATGGCCCAAATACACCAATTTGACCAAGCCATGCAATCAGCCACAACTTCAAGTTAACTTGGCCCAACAAACAGAGCTCATTCTGGATCACATCATTCTCCCTCTCTTGAAAAGGATTCGACCTCGAATCCGAACCGGGTCATAGATAAAAATGACAAGATCAATGGGACGAGAATCCTGGAATAAAAGAAAATCACATGGAAAAAAATGGTTAAGGTGAGCAAAAGTCAATAAGGCGAATGAATGACTTTTGGCAATACTTTTCCACTCTCAATCTCTCCATTGCTACTCTCATTCTTAACGCCACTTGCAACAGCAAAGAGATTCCCACATGGATTCACATTTGAAATCTCATTTAAAACAAACTCAACATGCCCATGTCGCTTTCTCAAACAATCAACACTCTCATCCACGATCTGCCCACACTCTACATATTCAGCCACATGTACTTTTTGCACACCATAACTCATGTCCTCACAACCAACATCAGATTGCTCCATATGATAGTCACCCTTAACAGTAACGTCAAGCACCTCATTGGAATCATGAACAAGCAAATCATGATCACTAATGTTATCGCTCACATCAATATCATCACTATCATCAACACCATCAACCACCTCACTCTTATTTATTGAAACATCAACATGTTTCATTTCATTACTCAAGGCTACGTTTATAGCCTTCTCTACTTCACATTTTACTAATGTCTTTTTCTCTATCAACTTGGAAGCTCTCCTAGTAACATTCCAAAAGCAATCGCTCTTTTCTTTTTAGCCCACTCTTCTTCACTCCTCTGCATGTACAACTCGTCCTCATAGACCTCTTGTAGGGTTAAAGGAGCAAGCTTGATAATTTTTCCACCATACCTAAATTTGTACATATTCCTATCCATATCATAAACTACTTTATTGAATTTATACCAAGACTTACCCAATAAAATATGCGTATGACATATAGGAACCACGTCAAAACTACTTGGTCAACATACTGCCCAATTGCAAAATTTACCACAACCTGCTTAGCAACCTCGAACTCTCCAAAATCACTCATCCACTTATAAGGTCTATCAAGAGGTATCAATGGTAATCTCAATTTTTCCACAAGGGTAGTGCTAGCTAAATTTATGTGATTCCCTCTATTAATAATCATACTACACATTTTACTATTGATAGAACATCTCGTGCGAAAGATAAATACCCTTTTATCCATCAAATTATTTATATAAATCAACCCTTACTGGAAAGACGCCAATAATGAGGAAAGACTCAAAGAATCACTAAGAAAATATGAAAACAAACACAAAGAAACTGACTAAAAAAAAAACCAAAAGTAAATAAGAAGACAAACTGAACTGAAACTTGACAGAATTCGTAACTTTGAAAGAGATTTTGAGACTCGAAACTTAAGCGGAATGCGTACGTCCAGTGACTAATGAATTCTTCTCCTCGAGTACTTATAAATTGATATATTATGGGTCTCGTAACTCTTTATAGATCAAAAGTTACAGCCGTTTTAAATTCAGTGCGCGGCTGAAAAATTCTGACCGAACTGATCCGAAAATTACATACAATTTCGACTCGAATTGACTCAAAACTCCAAGAATTGAATCCTAAATGCTACCATGAAAAAGAACATTATAATGACATCCAAGATGCAGTCATAAACAAGAAAAACACAAAGAAAAAAATTGAAACTAGAAGAGACGAAAAAAAAAGATATAAAGACTCCATAAAACGATAAAAATAGAGAAAATCTTGACCTTGGAACCCTGAGCTCCTGATACCAAATGATAGAAACCTGCCTGGAACAAAGCCAAGCAAACCTCTCCACGTGTTCTAAGCCCCAAGAACCGCGAATCTTGATTTTGTAAGAACAAAATCCTTCCAAGATCAAGTCCAACCCTTAAGGAACATTGCCCTTAAAAACCTTTCTTTATTTCTTTGGAGAATCCTGAACAGCGATACAGCGCCACAACGCTTGCCACACGTTGATAAGCTTTTGTTCCGTAAAACCAAGGAAGAATCCACTCCCTCAAGATGACACAAGTCAATTTATTTTGTAAAAAGATATATTATTGGTTAATTATCCATTACAATGAATAATGCCCCTTTAAATAGGTGGCTAACCCTAATTCTACCAAAATATAATAAAACCCTAATAAAATACTTGAAAATTTCGTCCATGGGTTTTAATTTAATTAATGTTCAGCCCAACACTTAAACAACACATAACTTAAAAAAATATAAAATATAAAAACTATAGGGATACATTGCGTCCTCATTTAGACCATGAAGGAATCCGAACTGGACTTTGATGAAAACTTCAAAGTTGTAGAGCTACGAGTTCTCTTTTCAATAAAACTTGAATCACCAAAATCGGACATCGGACGAGAAAGTTATGTCCAAAATACGAAGACTGCGTAAATCCCGCAACTGCTAATGCACCATTCGGAAATAAAGCCCAAAATCAATCAAGGCAGCCCATGCACATCCTAGACCCATTCCAATATTGCTTTAGACATAATAAAGCCTTCACATAATGTCTCATGCATGGACCAAACTCCAGAACCCAAGGAATCTTCCAAATCCACCAAAATGGCCCAAATACACCAATTTGACCAAGCCATGCAATCAGCCACAACTTCAAGTTAACTTGGCCCAACAAACAGAGCTCATTCTGGATCACATCATCTTTGAGTGCACATGTTGTAGAGGATGAGAGTGTGCAACAAAGGGAGAACATATTCCATACTAGGTGCCGTGTGAATGGCAAGGGGTGTAGTATGATCATCGATGGGGGCAGTTGTACTAATGTTGCTAGCACAGCTTTGATTGAGCGATTGGGGTTGAGTTGTTTGAGACACTTGAAGCCTTACAAGTTGCAGTGGTTAAATGATTGTGGGGAAATAAGTGTGACAAAGCAGGTATTGTTGAGTTACCCATTGGGCCATACACAAATGATGTCCTATGTGATGTGATATCGATGCATGCTGGGCATATTCTTTTGGGCATGCCGTGGCAGTTTGATAAGAAGGTTATTCTTGATGGGTTCAAGAACGAGTACTCTTTTCAATATAAGGGAAAACCCATTACATTATACCCACTTACACCTGCACAAGTCCATGAAGATTAGGTTAAGTTGCAACTTGAGCGTGACAAAGAGAGAGCGAAGGGAAACACCACCTTGGGTGAGACTAGTGAGAGTGGTGTATCTGGTGTGAAAAATAAGGCCAAGGCCGTGGGAGTTCCCAAGGGGAGTGTGAGTGAACGTGAGGGGGAAACAAAAAGGAGAGTTAAAAAGAGTTTCTACATGGGTGAAGATGAAGCGAGGAAATCATTCAAGGCTAGCAAGCTCATGTTATTGTTAGTCTATAAGGAGCCTCATATTTATTTTACTAACACTGACCATTTGCTTCCTGTGTCTATTTCTTCTCTTTTGCAGGATTACAGTGACGTACTGACAGAGGACATACCTAGTGGGCTTCCACCCATTAGAGTATTGAGCACCAGATAGACTTCATACATGGAGCAGCCATTCCTAACAGACCGGCTTATAGGAGCAATCCTGATGAGACAAATGAGCTACAAAGGCAAGTACATGAGTTGATGGACAAGGGGTATGTAAGGGATAGCATGAGTCCTTGTGCAGTACCAGTGCTTCTAGTTCCTAAGAAAGATGGGACGTGGCGTATGTGCGTTGATTGTCGAGCTATCAACAATATTACGGTAAAGTATCGTCACCCCATTCCTAGACTAGATGACATGTTGGATGAATTGTATGGTTCCAACATTTTTAGTAAGATTGATTTAAAGAGTGGATACCATCAAATTCGCATGAGAGAGGGAGATGAGTGGAAAACTGCATTTAAGACTAAGTATGGCTTGTATGAATGGTTAGTTATGCCATTTGGTCTTTCAAACGAATCTAGCACATTTATGAGATTGATGAATCATGTTATGCGTGCATTTTTAGGTAAGTTTTTTGTGGTTTATTTTGATGAGATCTTAGTTTACAGTAAAACAGTAGATGAGCATGTCATGCATTTGAAGCATGTTCTTTTTTTTTGGGATAAAGTAAGTGTATAACCAAAAGAAAACTATACAAGAGCAAATGGGCATACCCCAGACTACTAGAGAGGACAGGCCCTCCTAGAAGAAAAGCCGAAAGGCTACAAGCAAAAGAAGATCAATAGAAAATGTCATCGGGCAAGTGCCAGGATAGGTGAAGCCATTTATTGTCATAAGATGGATTCACCTTCCGTAAAAAGCCAGCACGATTCCGAACATCAAAAACAATATCACTAAGCAGGACAGAAACAGGCCGAAGAGGCGCATCATGAGTGCGGGCATTCCTCTCCCTCTATAAATGGTAAACTGACGCAGCAAAAGACAGCCGAACAAGAAGATGGCGTAAAGAGGCGTCAGAAAACTGACACATCCACTCAACAGTCTGAAGCCAATCTCGACAACTCCAATCTAACCCACACATAGCCAGCATAGTCGACCAAACCTTAGAAGAGAAGGAGCACTGGAAGAAAAGATGATCAATATCCTCACTAGAACAACCACAGAGAATACATCGCGAGCAAACAGAGATACAAAACCTCATCAAACTATCCTAAGTACAAAGGCCTCCCTGAATAGACATCCAAAGCAAAATGGAATGGCGGGGAATGGCCTTCCGGAACCAAACAACTCGAAACCAATGCACCAAGGTTCCCCTAGACCGCATAGCATTCCAGGCACTATCCATAGAAAATCTCCCTCTACTATCATTCTAGATTTTGTGTTAAGTCTGATGGTACTAGGGAAGCATGTTCTTGATGTGTTAAGGCAAGAAAAACTATATGCTAACTTTGATAAGTGCACTTTTTGTATGGATAAAATTGTTTTCCTTGGATTTGTTGTGAGTGCAGATGGCATCGAGGTAGATTTGGAAAAGGTGAAGGCAATTCAGGATTGGCCAACACCAACAACAGTGACAGAAGTCAGAAGCTTCCATGGATTGGCAAGCTTCTACCGTATATTTGTTAAAGACTTCAGTAGTATTGTAGCACCACTGACTGAAGTAGTGAAGAAGACTGTTGGCTTCAAATGAGCTGAAGAGCAGGAGCGTGCATTCCAGGATCTGAAAATGAAGTTGTGCAGTGCACCAGTCTTGGCACTACCCAACTTTGAGAAGACATTTGAGATTGAGTGTGACGCATCCGAGATAGGCATTGGAGGGGTTCTTATGCAAGAAAAGCAACCAATTGCCTACTTTAGTGAGAAGCTTAATGGACCAGTTTTGAGATACCCCACATATGACAAGGAGTTGTATGCACTAGTGAGAGCCCTTGATACTTGGCAGCATTATTTGTGGCCTCGAGAGTTTGTGATCCACATAGATCATGAATCATTGAAGCATCTGAAGGGCCAAGGTAAGCTGAACAAACGACACGCAAAATGGTTAGAGTTTGTTGAGACATTTCCATATGTAATCCGCTACAAAACAAGGTAAGGAAAACATTGTCGCCGATGCACTATCGCGAAGGTATGTTTTACTTACTTCATTGAGTGCAAGAATGCTTGGGTTTGAATTTATTAAAGAACTTTATGCTAGTGATATTGACTTTAGTACTATCTATGCTGCATGTGCAAAGTCCGCTTTTAGTAAATTCTACCACCATGATGGGTTTCTGTTTAGGGAAAATAGATTATGCATTCCTGTTTGTAGTATGCGTGAGTTGTTAGTGAGGGAAGCACATGTGGGAGGTTTAATGGGGCACTTTGGCATTGCCAAAACCTTAGGGGTATTGAGTGAACATTTTTATTGGCCTAAAATGCGGAGAGATATTGAGCGTTTGTGTGATAAATGCTTAATTTATAAACAGGCTAAATCTAAGGTTATGCCTCATGGGTTGTATACACCATTGCCTATACCTAGTGAGCCATGGGTAGATGTATCGATGGACTTTATCTTGGGTTTACCTAGGACTAAGAAAGGTAGAGATTCCATCTTTGTAGTGGTTGATAGGTTCAGTAAGATGGCACACTTTATAGCATGTCATAAAACTGATGATGCCACTAACATTGCTGACTTGTTCTTTAGAGAAGTAATACGACTCCATGGGATTCCACGGAGTATAGTTTCAGATCGTGATGTCAAATTCCTTAGTCACTTTTGGAAAGTTTTATGGGGTAAGTTAGGAACTAAACTTTTGTATTCTACTACTTGCCACCCCCAAACTGATGGCCAGACCGAGGTTGTTAATAGGACTTTGACTCAGTTATTCCCTACTATTATTAATAAGAACTTAAAAACTTGGGAGGATTGTTTCCCTTTTGTTGAATTTGCATATAATTGTAGTATTCATTCCTCTACATCTTACTCACCATTTGAAATTGTTTATGGTTTTCAGCCACTAACTCCATTAGATTTGTTACCTTTACCTGTTGATGAACATGCGGGGCTAGATGGAAAAAGGAAAGCCGATTTGGTGAAGCATATACATGAGAAAGCAAGAGAGCAAATACAACAAAAGAATGAGCAATATGCTTCTCATGCTAATAAGGGAAGAAAACGTGTGGTATTTCAGCCTGGAGATTGGGTTTGGGTACACATGCGCAAGAAGAGATTTCCTGAACAACGTAAATCTAAGCTACAACCGAGAGGGGATGGTCCATTTCAAGTCTTGGAACGGATTAATGACAAAGCATACAAGCTGGATTTACAAGGTAAGTATAATGTGTCTGCTACATTTAATGTTTCTGACTTAACTCCTTTTGATGCAGGTACAGATTCGAGCTCGAATCCTTTTCAAGAGGGAGAGGATGACATGATCCAGGCCGACAACAAAGCAAAAGATCCATTACAAGTACCAGAAGGGCCAATTACGAGGCAGAGGACCAAAAGACTCAGAGAAGCAATGGCGGGATTAGTTCAGAGTTTTATGGTCGATTGCAACAAACAAATAAAGAAGCATGTGGGCTTCAATAGAGAGGGTCCCAAAACCACTTCACTTGGCCCAAATCAGTTTTGAATGAAGCGTCAAAGGCATTTGAAGACTTTGGTATTTTTGTAATTTAGCCTTTAGGGGCATTGTTGTCTTTATGCCTTTAGGGTTTCTCTTTGTAATACTATTTAAGCTTTCTTTCTTTTTCATTTTGGGACAACCAACGAAATTTGTAAAACACAAAAGCTTAAAGCTTTGGCTATGGCCGAATTCTTGTAAGGGAGGGATTCCCCTTTTCAAGTTTGAATCGACTTATCTAAGTTTTGGAAAACTTAGTGGCGTCTCCATTGCTAGCAAAACACTACAAGAATTCATCTTAAAGGTTCTCAAGGGCAAGTTCTTTGTGGGTCTTCTTTGTGGCCTTGGAAGGGTTTTGTTTCTACAAAATCAAATTCGCGGTTCTTGGGGTTCTGTTCGTTGCTTGGGGTTTGCTTGGATTTCGAATCCAAGTGGGTTTCTTTTCAAAACCCGTGAGAACTCCATAGCCAAAAAAAAAGATAAGGAGACATAGGATCACCTGACACAAACCACGGCCCCCAGAGAAAAAACCATTCAACTCCTCATTAATAGACACTAAGAACATAGTAGAAGTCATACACTCCCGAATCCAACCCACCATCCTCTCCGAAAATCCAATAGTCCTCAAAACCTCAACCATAAAATACCAACAAACAGTATCATAAGCTTTCATCAAATCAATCTTAAGAGCACATCTCAGTATCCCTCCACTCCAATGATAATTCTCACCAGTTCCTGGCACAATAAGATGTTGTCGCTAATATGCCGCCCCACAAAAAAAGCAGAATGATTAGTACTGGCCACTGAAGGAAGAATTATATTAATCTGATTCGCAATAAGCTTGGCAATACACTTGTAAATAGTGTTACAGCAGGAAATAGGTTGAAAGTCCTTAACCTGAGAGGGGTTATGGATCTTCGGATCAGAGCAATAGACGTCGCATTAACCTACTTCAAAAGTCTCCCCGAACAAAAGAATGAGTGAATAGCACAAAGTACATCATCCTCCACAATACTCCAAGCCTTCTTAAAGAAACCTGAATTAAACCTGTCCGGACCAGGAGCCTTATTATCATTCAGAGAAAATAAGACAGTCTTAATCTCCTAATAAGAACCTCTCGAGCAAGATCTCCATCTACTCATCAGACACAAGCTTAGTAACAGCGAAATGAAGAGTATCTCTATCAATATCCTGCAAATAAGGCTGGGGCCTCAGAAGAGTCTCAAAAAAAGATACAATCTCCTCCCTCACCAATACATCATCCTCCAAATGAGTTCCATCCTCCCTACAAACAGAAGTAATCTTACTGCGACAATGATGATGCTTCATAGCATGGAAAAAGAATTTCGTGTTTTGATCCCCAAGGTTGAGCCACTGAACACGAGATTTCTGTCTAGCTAAACCCTCATCAACCTGACTAAGGTCACCATACCATAAAGATAGTCTCGCCTCTTCTACTATCAGAGCCGAGTCATTAGGGCAATCTGTTGTAATGCCACACTACACCCTCTCCAGCTCCCTCCTAACTCCAAGGCCCTACCCGAAAGATTACAAAAGTGCTCAACATTAAACGTCTTCAGAGCCACCTTCACACTTTTCAACTTACGACATAAGCGGAACATCGGGGAACATCGGGGAACCACAAATATCAATATCCCAAGCCTTAGCCACAACAGAAAGGAAATCAGGATGATCAGCCCAAAAATCAAAGAATTTGAAAAAAGTATTCCTCTTCGGGAGCTCAACAAATTCAACAACCATAGGAGAGTGGTCTGAAATCTGAGGGGGAAGGAACCTAACAACCGAACCCGGAAAGAGACATTCCCAATAAGAATTATCAACAACATGATCAAGCTTCGGCCAAATAGGAGAATGAACCTGCTTATTAAACCACGTAAGGCGACAACCAGAAAACTAAAGCTCATCCAAACCAACATGGCCCAAGCTGTTGGGGTTTTATCAGGGCGGCGTAGCAGAAGGAGCGCGGTTCGGGCGAAATCGTAGTTTAAAATTTTAAACTTACGAATAAATTATTCAATATCCAATACTAATAATTCATTCATATTTCACCTAAATATATTTATTCGATATTATATAACAATATAAATAATATAGAGACACAGCAAAAATTTTGCGAAAATGTTTTTCCGTAAAATAACTAAAACGCGTTTCCGACCGAACCGACCGACCAATGCACATGGGGACTACCTAGGTCAGCCCAAAAAACATTTAGACAGTTTGTGGACTGCTCGAACAGTGACCAGTTCACTGTTTAGGCAGAAGCGTTACCCAGTAGTAACACCGTTTTTCACCGTTTTCGCGTATTTTCTCTCCGAAATAATTTCCAATAATTATTTTTCTTTGGCAATTAAGATAAACTTATTTATTTTAATTACTCAATACATAAAATTTGAAATTTTAAACCAGGATATCAATTTCTTATAATTACGGAATTGACCTCATAACTTTGTATTTTGATCATTTTGGTCCTCAAATTGTCAAATACATATTTAAGTGATTCCAAATTAATGCCAAAATAATTTATACATTTCTAATACATGAAAATACAAATTGCAACACAAAATCCAAATTATCGCGATGTGTAAACTCGTCCCAGTTGAAAAGGCCAACATGTTTACACTTTTGCAATAAGGTGGCTAAATAACTTCAAATGATAGAGGGCCCAAACACAAGTGATCCGTCACCATTTTGAAAAAAATTGGCCCAATCATCATAAGATATAAACTCGTCCCAATTTAAGTGGCCTAACAAGTTCGTATCCTATGACGAGATGTCCAAATGGATCCAAATGATAATAGGCCCAAACACAAGCATGAGGGGTAGCTTCTATAGGACATATAACTATGGTTCGTATGTGGGCTTACAAGGGTATGGATTAGGCTCTCATCGGTGAAGAGTTGCTCACAACTAGGTCTCCCCACTCAAGGGTTCAGCGACCAAATGAGAGCGCATTTTTTATACCCTAAGGTACGTGCCAACGAGTGATGGTTATCATCACATAACAATCTGCCGTCTTGAGTGAAAGTGACTTCACGATACATGACGCCATCGGGGTAAAAATGGTATGCAAAATATATGAGACTTGGTTAACCAAAGCCAAAGCCACGGACACTACAAGGCATAGTTTCGGGGCCGATCCTCTATCCCCAGTGGAGTCGCCATCTGTAGGAGCGAAGTGGGGTTTACCGTTATACCTATGATGCTCGGCGACCACGACACTGTTGGGCTCGCAGCCCGTAGAGAGTACGGATTAGCCCGCGGGGGACTAAACCGGATAATAAAGGAGTCGCCACCTAGTGTGAACTGGGAAAGGCTTAAGGCCACACTCACCCCTCGCAAGGGAAGACCTCAAGCTGTTGGGTTCGGAATGGTCTCCTTACCTATGACAGTATAATGGATGGGTTCACACAATGGTATAGCCAAGTCTTATGCAGTTCATGCAAAGTAATTCAAATAAACACAAATTTGCACACCCATAAATATTAATAATCACAATAACATAGTTCCAAAAGCATATTAAATTAAGAAATACAAGATGCGATAACAAAAATTATAATAAACAGTCAAAAGCAGGAAAAACGTCAACAAATATATAGCAAACAAAAAGGGGGGGTTAATCACGCATGTATGAATATTTCCCAAGTGGCACGTGGAGTTGTATCCCAAGTACAGATCGCACTACCGCCCATTCGGATTTGGCTACGGAATTTACGTATGGGTTTCCATCTGATATACCGCAAGGGATAATAACATACATAATCATTAATGCAATCTAAACGGACATAAAAATATAACCATGCATATGCATATAATTATCAACATGAAAATATAAACAAAGTAAAGACGAAATAATAAAATAACAATAAAGCGAATAAATAGATAAAAATGTAACACTAAATAGATAAAAAAATAAATAAGAAAAATGCCAAAGAAAGAAAAGAATGTGACCATAAATTTGGCCGTCTTTGATGTAGGACTTCGCATACCCGGCTGGACATATTTCACGTCCAGCCAGGCTTGTAGCGTCCAGAACTATAAAAATGAATGTGGTAAGGGTGCCCTCAGGTCTTACCTTTTAAGTTGCTTTCTCGTAAATGCGTTAGGCCGTCGCCGGAAGGATCGCTGGTTCGCTGTTTCTGATTGATGTTTTGTTGTTTTTTCTGGTTGCTATTTTTACTGTTTCGCTGTTTCTGTTTGTTGTTTTGCTGTTTGTTGTTTGTTGTTTGCTATTTTGGTGTTTTCTATTTTTGGATGTTGTTTTTTGCTGCTGTTTTGGTTGTTTTAGCTGCTGTTTTTGCAACTGTTTTGGTTGTTTTTTGCTATTGTTTTTGGTTGTTTTTTTGGCTGCTGTTTTGGTTGTTTTTTGATGCTATTTTTTGGTTGTTTTGGATGCTATTTTTGGTGTTTTGGTTGCTGTTTTTTTGTTTCGGTGGTCTTCAGGGTTTTTGTCTGTTATTGCCGTTACAAAAGAAGAAGAAAAGCCTATGGTTGTCGTCCAAGGTGGAAGAAAAGAGACCTCGCTTTGATGATGAAAAGTGTCACTTTTATAATGTTTTGAAAGGATCTCTAAATAGGGAAATAAATCACATTTATTTGGGGGATATATTCTCAAATTATTTTGAGAATAAATCTCATGAATTTGGTGATTAGGATATCTCATATCTTGTTAAATTGGTAAGGATGGGATCCCAAGATCTCATTAAATTGGAAAGTGTTGATGAGTGGATTTGCACATGTGAAATGCATGGGATTTTGGGCGCGTGGGGCCTTGGGCGTGCATGGTGCTGATGGGCCGAGGTTGAAGGGTGTAAGGGCCGATTGCAGTAGGGGTTTTGGGCTTGTCCGAGGCTAAGGTTTGAAGCAGAAACTGACTGTGCGAATCTGAGGCTAGCTAGTGAGTCAAAATCTAATGAGGTGTTAATTTGGAGGTTTTCCTTCCTTCCGGCATTCGTTTTTCGCAACTTTCGTAACTTTTCAGGTAGTGCCTCCGTACAAGGCTCATCATCGGGCTCATGCAAAAATACAGTGTCTACAGTCGCCCCCACTTTGATGGGGCTTGTGCAGTGTGTGACAGTGACAACCCTATCAAAGTCATGCATGCATTTTTACTTACCTGGTTCGTCGGCCGTTGCCGGACTTACCTGGTTCATCGGCCATTGCCGGACTTACCTGTTGTTTCGCTACTTTGGCGAGATGCTTCGATCTCTTGGATTTATTCCCGAACTAAGTTGAGTTGATGGTGAAGTGCTTCGACCTCTAGGATTCATTCCCGAATCTATTCCAGGTGTGAGATGCTTCGATCTCCGGGATTTATTCCTGAACTGACGGCGACTTGTTTCTGTTGGGAAGCGGCCGCGAGTGCGCAGCGGAAAATTAAAAAAAATTATGATGCCGCTATCCCTTTATCCAAGACCCATTTGTTTTTATTATTCTACAAACCTAGGCATGTTACTATATATTCTAAGCATAAAAACTCATAAACATGCAAAGAACATAAACCTAAACATGCTAACTAGCATAAGAACTCTAATTAAAATAAAGAAAGAAAAAAGACTTACTTGAACTGAAGACTCCTCCAGTCCTCCCTCTAATCTACAAGTTTTTCTTGAACTCGGCAAGCTCTTCCACGTTCCAAAGAGCCACCCAAGTGTGTGGCCTCCAAAGATACACACACCAAAGCCAAAACACAACGGCAAGACTATGCCTTGAGTGCACGTGTATTTTGCCCTTGGTGCTAGCCTAGACAAACACCTCAAAACTTTTAACTCGAGGTTCCTCTAGTTAATTAGACTTAAGGATCCTCAAAATCAGTGGCTTACTCTTAAAATTTAGAGTTGCTCACTTATATAAACCCAAGATATGAAATGTTTGGTGTAAAAATTTGTAAAGAATTCATTGGGTTTATATAGGTACTCCAAAGACAACAAAATTAATTAAGAATCCGATATGGGAAAAATGCTAATTTAATCTTAGCCATTAGATCTTATTTTAGTGGTTTAATGAGATTATAAAACCCTAATAAGAGTTTGGGCCGAATTGGAATTCAAAACAAATAACAAAAAAAAAAAAAATACTATTCACGTTTTTATTTATTTATTTACTTATTCCAATTCCCAAAGTGCCCCTATCGTCATTCACGAATCCCTAAGCTACTATGGAACCTTATAAATGATTGTTCAATAATTAAACACATTGAACCATTTATGAACAATTCCTACAACAATCATATATGCTGTTAAATTTGTAATGTGCACTGTTAACTATTGATTTCGACTTTATTGTGTGTGACCTTTTGGGTTCCCCTCAAGTTGGACATGAAATGAATCGTGATAATTTAATCGGACATAAATTATCCTCCGATCAGATGGTCGTTCGATTTCAATGACCAAGGTTGACATCTAGCAACATGCCAAGGCCCCCCAAATGAGAAGGAAATGTATATATGATACGGTCTCTCGCCTCACTGTATCCCCACCGTTTGACCTAGGGTATGGAAAGTGTCCACCCATATAGTCAAAGGTATGATGTTGATAGTGTCATGAATCGTGCTAACCCAAAAATCTCACATGATTCTTCCGCTGCGGCCACAATCTCAAGCACTGATCACACATATCAACCCGCGAACTGGAATACTACTCTTATATTACGGTAGATCTTAATGCCGAGGATGTAGGCTGCTTCTCTCAAATCTTTCATTGAGAAATTCTGAGATAACCATTGCTTGGTGGCTTGCATCATGGGAATATCATTCCCGATGATTAATATGTCATCGACATATAATACAAGAAATATAACAGCACTCCCACTACTTTTCATGTAAACACAAGGCACGTCTACATTTTTTATGAAGTCAAATTCTTTGAGTGTCTCATCAAATCGTATATTCCAACTTCTGGAGGCTTGCTTGAGTCCATAAATGGATCGTTTAAGCTTGTATACTTTATTATGATCATCCTTAGATTCAAACCCCTCAGGTTGTGTCATATAGACTTCCTCTACGAGGTTCCCATTAAGGAAAGCTGATTTGACATCCATCTACCAAATCTCATAATCAAAGTGTGGAGCTAGTGCCAGTAAAATTCGAATGGACTTTATCATTGCAACATGCGAGAATGTTTCGTCATAGTTAATTCCTTGGATTTGTCTATAACCTTTCGCCACCAACCTAGCCTTATAGGTTTGGATGTTGCCTTCTGCATCAGTTTTACGCTTGTAAATCCACTTGCAGCCTATGGGTTTTATCCCTTCAGGTGCATCCACCAAGTCCCAGACTTGATTCTGATACATAGAGTCTATTTTGGATTTCATGGCCTCAAGCCACTTGACTGAATCAATGTCGCTCATTGCTTCGTCATAACTGGTGGGATCGTCATTATCAATGACCTGATCATGTTCCTCATCAATATGGAAACCATATCTTTCAGGCTCATATCTTTCCCTACCAGACCTTCTAAGTTCATAATCTTGTGGTTGTTCTGTCGCTGCCCTTTTGAGGGGCCTGGGGTTTAGTTCTATGTTAGTTTGTTCTTCTCGTACCTCATCGAGGTCAAGTCTACTCCCACTATATTTCTTGAAAAGGAATTCATTCTCTAGAAGTTTAGCATTTCGTGAGACAAATATTCTTTGTTCATTTGGGACGTAGAACACGTATGCTCTTGAGTTCAAGGCATATCCAACAAACTTACATTTAATTGCCCTATCATCCAATTTGTTAGTTTGTGTGAGCTTAACATATGCGTCACATCCCCAAACTCTTAGATAACTAATACTAGGACGTTTCCCAGATCATAACTCATATGGTGTTTGACTAATAGTCTTGGAAGGAACTTGGTTCAGTAGTGGTGTTGCAGTTTCTAAAGCAAGACCCCAAAATGAAAAAGGTAGATCCGTGCCAGGCATCATTGATCGGACCATATCTAATAATGTCTGATTTCTCCTTTCGGAGACCCCATTATGCTGTGGAGTTCCCGGAGGAGTCCACTGGGAAACAATGTCATTTTCTCTCAAGTAATCTTGAAATACGTCGCTTAAGTATTCACCACCACGGTCAGACCTTAGTGACTTAATACTTTTATTAAGTTGGTTTTCTACTTCAACTTTGAAGTCTTTGAATTTCTCAAAAGCTTCAGATTTGTACCGCATAAGGTACACATACCCATATCGCGAGTGATGATCAATAAAGGTAATGAAGTAGGAGAATCCACCTCTAGCGGTGACTGACATTGGTCCGCATACATCAGAGTGTATGAGTTCTAATGTCTCCGATGCACGCTGTCATTTACCTTTGAAGGGTAATTGGTCATTTTACCAAGTAAACAAGACTCACAAGTTCCAGAAGGTTTATATTTGAAGGGTTTGAAATACACATCCTTATGTAGCTTAGTTAATATTGTTTCATTGATATGACCTAAGCGACTGTGCCATAGAAGTGATTCATTGAGATTATTCGAGTTAACATTGTATATATTAGAGGTTGAACATTATTTTTTAGTTTGTAAGACATAGATACCATTATTCAAAATACCAATAGAACATTTATTACAACTTATTATGCACGAAAAGCCTTTATTACATAAAGAAGAAATTGAAATGATGTTCTTTACTAGAGAAGGTACATAAACACAATCTTCTAAGTCTAAAACTAAACCATTCGGCAAAACTAATGAATAAGTCCCCACGCACAATGCAGCCAGTTTTGCTCAATTACCAATGCGTAAGTCAACCTCTCTATGACGGAGTCTCCTACTGTTTCTCATGCCCTGCACATTGTTACACAAGTGAGTCCCACTACCGGTGTCAAGCACCCAAGTAGAAGGTTCAGATTTTTGAGAATATAGTTCAATCATATACAACATACCTGAAGCATTGGGCTTCTTGGCCTCTTGGGCTTCCCTAGCTTCCTTGGCTTTCAAGGATCTGCAATCTTTCTTCCAATGACCCTTCTTTCCACAAAAGAAACATTTCCCATTTCCCTTTTTCTTCTCCACCTTACCATTGGGCTTTAGGTGATCTGGAGCCTTGGCCTTGCCCTTATTTTTCTTTGGGCCTCGTGGATTTAGGTCTGTACCCATAAACATGACGGAGGTTTTAAGCTCCTGTTTCAAGTCCTTCTCTGCTTGCTTTATCAGATTGTGCAATTATGCTAAAGTAGCTTCTTTATCAGACAAATGAAACTGCATAATAAAGTTAGAGAAGTCTTTTGGTAAGGACTGAAGAATTAGATCGTGACATCTCATGATCCATGATGAACCCGAGGTTGGCCAATTTTTCAATGTGGCCAATCATCTTAAGCACATGTCCACTAACAGATCCTTTCTTATATCTTGTTTGGAATAAGGCACATGACACTTGGAATCTCACGGTATGAACGGAAGTTGCATACAACTCCTTCAAGTGAAAGATGATGGTTTGAGCATCCATATCTTCGTGAGCTTTCTGAAGTTCGTCCGACATAGAGCCAAGCATTATGCAAACTGCTTGCTCATCATCATCGACGTGTTTCTTCCAAGCATCAAATGTATTTTGGTCAGCATCTTCTGCGGGTTCAGGGGAAATGGTCTTTCAAGAACATAAAAAATCTTTTCTTTTCGTAAGACAATTTTAAGGTTTCTAAACCAGTCATTGTAGTTGTCCCCTTTGAGCTTATGCTCATCAAGGATGGAACGAAGTGATACTCTGTTTGCCATTTGAATGTTTGTGAAATATTTTAACCCACATGTTAAGAGAGAATGTTAAAATTAGGAATATGTTTTCATTAATGTTTCATAATAACATGGGCTTTAATATTATGAAGTTGCTCCCACTCAATTTTTTTAAAAAATTTAAGCAAATCGCATCAACCCCAATATGATGGATTTCTTGTGGGCAAGGATCCCATTATCATCATTTCATAACTCCGACTAGGGCCGGTCATTATAAAATACGATAATTAGGTAGGTTCCCAACCAATTTATGATATAAATCACAATTCCTTGATCATTGGGTTTAGCAATCAAACATGTCAAAGCTTATGCTAGTCCTCGTGGACACCAGATCTTTGCCACTAAGTTATAAGACAATGCCTAAGGGTCGCTGCGTCTTATGACTCAGAAAAGTCAAACCATTGTCAATAGTACGATTTAGGGACAAATTGGTATTGGTCAGTCTGGTAAAGCCTAGTCCTGCCAATACAGTTTAAGCCCTTTGCGTCTATACTTTACAATGGGAGGCAAATTTTAGACTTAATTATTATTGAGTATTTTAGCATGTTTAAGTGAATAACTGTCAAATGGATTCCTCCATTGAAAATTCCCCAGAGGGAGGGTGGAGCGCTCTTAAATACCCTTACCTCTTAGGCTCTTATTGCCTTGGTGACAGGAATAAACAATAGATCCTCCAAATTAGTCCAACACTTTAAATATGCTTTAAGGTAAGCTTTGAGTAAATGATTATCTAGATGTCTTCACAGTTTTCCTTTTGGCTATAAAAAGGTAGTGAGTGAAGGAAGACACCAAATCATTATCTAACTCTAGTAATACCTTTGGTTAAATTAACTTTAGTTTGGAAAGTTTTTATTAACGCCTTGGTCCCACCCCACTCGTATCTTTTATAATTTCTTTTATTATAAACAAGTGATTTATATTTATTAGCCTTAAAGGTAATAAATCTCTAAGTTCATCACAGAATAATTACTTAGCTAAGAGATAAGCAATACACTCTCTATTTCCTTAGAAAGTCTCTAGATGCTTGCACCCTAAAATAATCATGCCAATTCTAATCATACATAGAATCATCAAGCATATGAGTTTTAATATGTTGGAATTATTTTAGGCATTAAATAACTTTGATTAATATTTAATTATGATATTGCATTTTATTTTATTCAAATAAATTTACTATTCATATTTTTTTACAGATGCGTGAACTTTAAATGCAATTTCACAATTCAAATCTTAACCAAATCATGCAAAACTTGTGCCTAAAACTAAGTTCAGGGTGTTAGCTTTCCAACGAGCTTTTACACACCCAATTTCGAGTTCAAATGAGAAAGAACTAATCAAAACATAAACGGCGCGCCGATACCACTGTTGGGAAGAGGCCGTGAGTGCGCAGCGGAAAATTAAATAAATCAAATAATGATGCCGCTATCCCTTTGCCCAATACCCATTTGTTTTGATTATTCTACAAGCTTAGGCATGTTACTAAATATTCTAAGCATAAAAACTCATAAAACATGCAAAGAACATAAACCTAAACATGATAACTATCATAAGAACTCTAATTAAAATAAAGAAAAAAAAGACTTACTTGAACCGAAGACTCCTCCAGTCCTCCCTCCAATCTACAAGCTTTTCTCGAACTCAACAAGCTCTTCCACTTTCCAAAGAGCCACCCAAGTGTGTGGCCTCCAAATGTGCACACACCAAAGCCAAAACTCAACGGCAAGACTACGCCTTGAGTGCACGGGTATTTTACCCTTGGTGCTAGCCTAGGCAAATACCTCAAAACTTTTAACTCGAGGTTCCTCTAGTCAATTAGACTTAAGGATCCTCAAAATCAGTGACTTACTCTTAAACTTTAGAGTTGCTCACTTATATAAACCCAAGATATGAAAGGTTTGGTGCAAAAATTTGTGAAGAATTCTTTGGGTTTATATAGGTGTTCCAAATACAACAAAATTAATTAAGAATCCGATGTGGGATAAAAGCTAATTTAATCTTAGCCATTGGATCTTAATTTAGTGGTTTAATGAGATTATAAAACCCTAATAAGAGTTTGGGCCGAATTGGAATTCAAAGTAAAATAATAATAATAAATTACTATTCATATCACTATTCATTTTTTTTGGATAAGGTAAGTATTATAACCAAAAGAAAACTATACAAGAGCAAAAGGGCATCCCCCAGGATCTAGAGAGGACAAGCCCTCCTAGAAGAAAGCCAATCGGCTACAATAGATCAACTAAAGATGTCATCGGGCAAGTGCCACGAGAGGTGAAGCCATTTATTGTCATAAGATGGAGTCACCTTACGTAAAGAACTAACACGATTCCGAACATCAAAAACAATATCATATAGAAGAACAGAAACTGGCCTAAGAGGCATATCATGAGTGCGAGCATTCCTCTCCCTCCATATATGGTAAACTGACGCTGCAAAGGACAGACGAACCAGAAGATGATATAAAGAGGCACCAGAGAACTGACAAAGCCACTCAACAGTTTGGCGCCAATCTCGACAGCTCCAGTCTAAACCACACATGGCTAACACAGACGACCAAACCCTCAATGAAAAGAGGCACTGAAATAAAAGATGATCGATGTCCTCACTCGAACTACCACAAAGGATACACCGCGAGCAAGAGGATATACCAAATTTCATTAGACTGTCCTGAGTACACAGGCCTCCCTGAATGGACATCCAAAGAAGAAAAGAATGGCGGGGAATAGATTTCCGAAACCAGACAACTCTGGACCAAGGCATCTCGGGTCTCCTCGACCTCAAAGCATTCCAGGCACAATCCACAGAAAATTTCCCATGTCTATCATCTTCCCAAACCAGCATATCTTCCCTCAAACTAGAAGGAGACGGAAGGTGAGTCTGAGCCAGATCAACAAGAGCAGCAGATCTAGAAGGGGGCCAATGCCAAGCAGAATCAGAGATAATGGAAGCAACTGTCGCCATCCTATCCAAGCCAGAATCATAAATCACTCTCTCGCCCAATGAGTACTCAATCGGGCCTACAGGATGCCAATTATCAAACCACAATAAAGTCGACTCACCATTCCCAATACTCACTCTCATCCGCCGACGGGACCAAGAACGAAGCTCCAAAATCTTACGCCAACTCCAAGAGCAATCAGAAGGACGAGGGATCTCCCAAAAACTTCTCCCCCTCAGTAAATAAGAGTAAACCCAAGTAGACCAAGAAGAAACCTGACCAGAACAGAGAAACCAAATATGCTTGACAATAGCTGCTCTATTCCAAGCTTCCAGACTCTTTATACCCAGACCCCCCTCCTTAAGAGGTAAACAAATTTTGCTCCAAGCTACTCTAGCCCCAGTAGTGATAAGCGCACTACCCTTCCAAAGGAAAGAACGAAGGATAGTCTCCACCTTCCTAATCACTGACTTAGGAAGAATAAATAAAGAAGACCAATAAACTTGAATGGAGAACAAAACAGACTTTATAAGCTGGAGCCGACCTGCATAAGAGAGAAACTTACAACTCCAACTTTTAGCACGCATAACAATACGATCCACAAGAGAAGCACAGTCAGAGGCCCTAAGTTTAGTAGAGATCAAAGGAACCCCCAAATACCTCACAGGAAGAGTCCCCACCTGGAATCTCAACACATCTCGCAGTTGGTCTTGCATAGAAAGAGAGATGCCAGAAGAGAAGAGATGACTCTTAGCTGGATTCGGAATTAAACCTGATAAACCACTGAACTGCCCAATACAATCCTTGATCAAAGAAACAGAGGATGCATCTGCTTTACAAAAAATCATAAGGTCATCTGCAAAACAGAGATGAGTAAGACGGTCCTTTGAACACCGCCAGTGGAACTGGAAACCCGGATCAGTAGCCATATTATTCCTGAGAGGATGGTGGGTTGGATTCAGGAGTGTATGACTACTACGAGATTCATATCACTATTCATGTTACTATTACGGTAAAAAAAAATTTATTCCAATTCCCAAAGTGCCCCTATCGTCATTCACCAATCCCTAAGCCACTATGGAATCTCATAAATGATCTGTTCAATAATTAAACACATTGAACCATTTATGAATAATTCCTACAACAATCATTTATGCTGTTAAATTTGTATTGTGCACTGTTAACCATTGATTTCCACTTTGTTGTGTGTGACCTTTTGGGTTCCCCTCAAGTTGGACATGAAATGATTCGTGATAATTTAATTGAACATAAATTATCCTCCGATCAGATGGTGGTTCGATTTCAATGACCAAAGTTGACATCTAGCAACATGCTAAGGCCCCCAAATGAGAAGGAAAAATAATACCCATTCTGTATGCGATTTACATATGGTACGGTCCCTCGCCTCAATGTATCCCCACCATTTGACCTAGGGTATGGAAAATGTCTACCATATAGTCAAAGGTATGATGTTGATAGTGTCATGAATCGTGCTAACACAAGAATCTCACATGATTCTTCCGCTGCGGCCACAGTCTCAAGCACTGATCACACATATCAACCCGCGAACTGGAATACTACACTTATAAGAAAATATTATCCGAGAGAGTGTGATTCTCTGTTGTATCTTTACCAACTTCATGTGTTTCAACAAATGACCCAATCATACCCTTATGACCGGATCTTTTGAACCGGGGAAGGATAATGTCAAAGTTATTTGATCCACACATAAGATTGTAAAGACCTCAAGTCTAAGGACTAGTCATACAATCGATACATGAAAGTTTTTTTTTTTTTGGATAAGAATCGATACATGAAAGTTCTCACAGACACATGAGATAAAGCCTTTTTACAAATCAAGCATTTATCACACAAACGCTCAATATCTCTCTGCATTTTATGCCAATAAAAATGTTCACTCAATACCCCTAAGGTCTTAGAAATGCCAAAGTGCCCCATTAAACCTCCCCAATGCGCTTCTCTAACTAACAACTCACGCATACTACAAACAGGAATGCATAATCTATTCTCCCTAAACAGAAACCCGTCATGTTGATAGAATTTATTAAAGGTAGAGACTTTTCACATGCAGCATAGATGGTACTAAAGTCAGAATCATTTGCATAAAGTTCTTTAATAAATTCAAACCCAAGCATTCTTGCACTCAATGAAGTAAGTAAAGCATACCTTCGCGATAGTGCATCAGCGACAATGTTTTCCTTACCTTGTTTGTAGCGAATTACGTATGGAAATGTCTCAATGAATTCCAACCACTTTGCGTGTCGTTTGTTCAACTTACCTTGGCCCTTCAAGTGCTTCAATGATTCATGATCAGTATGGATCACAAATTCTCGAGGCCATAGATAATGCTGCCAAGTCTCAAGGGCTCTCACTAGAGCATACAACTCCTTGTCATATGTGGGGTACCTCAAAACTGCTACATTCAGCTTCTCACTAAAGTAAGCTATTGGTCGCTTTTCTTGCATAAACAACAGCTCCAATGCCTATTCCGGATGCATCACACTCAATCTCAAATGTCTTTTCAAAAATGGGTAGTGCCAAAACTGGTGCACTACATAACTTCATTTTAAGATCCTGGAATGCACGCTCCTGCTCTTGTCCCCATTTGAAACCAACAGTTTTCTTCACTATTTTAGTCAGTGGTGCAGCAATACTACTGAAGTCTTTAACAAATCTGCGGTAGAAGCTTGCTAATCCATGGAAGCTTCTAACTTCTGTCACTTCGTTGGTGTAGGCCAATCCTGAATCGCCTTCACCTTCTCTACATCAACTTCGATGCCATCTGCACTTACAACAAAACCAAGGAAAACAATCCTATCCATACAAAAAGTGCACTTACCAAAGTTAGCATACAGTTTTTCCTGTCTCAACTTCAAGAACATGCTTCAAATGTGTAACATGCTCATCTAATGTTTTACTGTAAACTAAGATGTCATCAAAATAAACTACAACAAACTTACCTATAAAAGCACGCATAACATGATTCATTAATCTCATAAATGTGCTAGGTGCGTTTGTATGACCAAATGGCATAACTAACCATTCATACAAGCCATACTTGGTCTTAAATGCAGTTTTCCACTCATCTCCTTCTCATGCGAATTTGATGGTATCCACTCTTTAATCAATCTTACTAAAAACTTTGGAACCATGCAATTCATCCAACATGTCATCTAGTCTAGGAATAGGGTGATGATACTTTACCGTTATATTGTTGATCGCTCGACAATCAACGCACATACGCCACGACCCATCTTTCTTAGGAACTAGAAGAATTGGTACCGCACAGGGACTCATACTTTCTACATACCCTTTCTCCATCAACTCCCTCACTTTCTTCTGAAGTTCCTTCGTCTCCTCCGGATTGCTTCGGTAGGCTGGTCTGTTGGGAATGACTGCGCCAGGTAAGAAATCTATATGGTGCTCAATACCTCTAATGGGTGGAAGCCCACTAGGAATGTCCTCTGTCAGCACATCACTGAATTCCTGCAAAAGAGATGAAATGGACACAGGAAGCAAATGGTCAGTGTTAGCAATACAAATACGGTGTTCCTTGTAGACCAACAAAAGCATAAGCTTGCTAGCCTTAAAAGCTTTCCTTGCTTCACCTTCACCCATATAAAAGCTCTTTTTCACTCGCCCTTTTGTTTCCCCTTAAGTTCACTCACACTCCCCTTAGAAACACTCATGGCCTTTGCCTTATTTTCCTTACTAGGTTCGGTCACACTCCTCTCACGTGTTTTCCCCAAGGCTGTGTTTGCACTCTCAATCTCTCTATCTCTCTCAAGTTGCAACTTGACTTGATCCTCGTGGCCTTGCTTTGGTGTGAGTGGGTATAAGGTAATGGGTTTTCCCTTATATTGAAAGGAATACTTATTCTTGAACCCATTGTGAATAACTTTCCTATCAAACTGCCACGGCCTGCCCAAAAGAATATGTCCTGCATGCATCGGTATCACATCACATAGGACATCATCCGTGTATGGCCCAATTGTAAAGCTCAATAACACCTGTTTTGTCACCTTTATCTCGCCACAATCATTTAACCACTACAACTTATAAGGCTTGGGATGCTTCAAGCAATCTAATCCCAACCTCTCAACTAAAGCCGTATTTGCGACATTAGCACAACTGCCCCCATCAATGATCATACTACACCCTTTACCATTCACACGACATCTGGTATGAAATATGTTCTCCCTCTGTTGATCACTCTCATCCTCAATAATTTGTGCACTCAAAACACGCTTGACAACTAAGGACAAGTTATCCAGCGGGTGTGCAGCTCCCTCTTTGTCACTAGTATCCTCAATCTCAGGCTCATCATCATCAACCTCAACCTCACTGTCAGTAGAATGTACTCACCACTCTTCTTATCATTCACTAAGGTGCGCCTGTTAGGGCATTGTGAAGAATAGTGTCCCATGCCCAAACACTTGAAACACTTGATGTCCTTTGTCTTTGGTGTTGTACCTTCAGGTTTCATTCTAGCCTTGCCTGGTTCTGCAACTTCTTTACCCTTGGCACCAGGTTCAGCCCTTGGCTAGTTAAAGCCTCCATCTCGTCGATCATTAGGAACCCATTTCCCCTTCCATGTAGAAGAGTCTGAGTACCAAATCTGGATGTAGACTTCTTCTTGAGTTGCCTTTCTACCTTGACAGCCATGTGAAGCATATCCTCCAAATCAACATAATGATGCAACTCCACCATGTTGGCAATCTCTCTGTTCAAGCCCCCTAAAAACCGTGCCATAGTAGCCTCTACATCCTCCACTACATTCGCCCTGATCATGGCAACCTCCATCTCAGTATAATAATCCTCTACACTCTTGGTCCCCTGATACAAATGTTGTAGTTTCTGATACAACTCTCGGTAGTAATGGCTGGGTATAAATCGTTCCCTTATGAGACCTCGAAGTTCTTCCCATGTCTGAATTGGCCTCTCATAATTCCTCATTCGGTGGTGACAATCTGATCCCACCAAATCATAGCATAATCTGTGAATTCCATGACTGCTAGATTGATCTTCTTTTCATCTGAGTAATGATGACAATTGAAAATCAATTCTATTTTCTTCTTCCACTCTAAATATGTTTCTGGATCATTCTTGCCTCGGAAGTTTGGTATTTTGATCTTGATGCTGGTCAAATCACCATCAACATCACCATGTCTACCGTATCCTCTCCTGTCATAATCCCATCTCCTGTCATCAAATGCACCTCTACCATCAAACCGCCTATCCCTCCTATCATTCCTCCTATCAAACCTCCTATTAGGCCTCCTATCAAGCTCTGGCTGAAATCTCTCCTCCACATCATTAAGATCATCAGAATTATCAAACTCATTTTCAGCTTCTTCTTCATCTGGTGGTACCCGTCGTGGTGCCACATTCTGAGGTGGTGGTATATGTCGAGGTGGTGGTCTGGGAACACTGCCTGTTCGATTACTCTCTACTTCCCTGGACAACTTATCAAAAGCAGCATTCATGTTTTCCATCATATCCATGAATTTCCTTTCTAAAGCCTCAAGTTTTTCATCCACTGTCAAACTAGTACCTGTCATCTCAAAGCTTCAACAAACAGATTAGAAGTAACAATATGTGAAAATAATTAGATATCCTCACAACCTCATAATCTCACAAGCTCACGTGTTTACACTCAAATATGTATCACTCCACTCGTGTTTATACTCAATATGTATCACTCCACTCGTGTTTACACTCAATATGATGTGAATAAGACTTACCCAAAGTTCACAACAATGTGTAATCTTCAAGCTAGCATAAACAACAAGAACCAATGATGTATATAGGGTAGGTGGAATAATGTGAATAAGAATAGTAATCACGAAGACTCAATCAAAGAAACTTAAGCTAAAGAGCACAGAATAAGAAAAAAAATGAGTTAGCGAAATGCGCAAACAAACAAGCAAGCACTCAATGTGACACTTAGCCAATCTTGTAATCACTCTCTACTGTTTTGTCTCACTTGCTCTTTTTTTTTTTTTTTTTTTTTTTTTTTTTACTTTTCTCTTTTCACTCCTTTCTTTTGCCTCTCACACTCCCAAGTGTATACAAAGCAAATGAAATACAATGCAATATCAATATTTCAAGAGGTAGCAAGTAAAACTTGCTTGGATATACACGAAATTAGTGCAAATTTGGTGCACTCAACCTCACTTCACTTGATTCTTCAACATTAACAACACAAATCAGCAAAGGTACACTATGTATAACTCACGACAATTATCAACTTCATGCATTTCAATTTGTTTCATCATTCATTCACTCACTTTCATCACCAATGCACTCAAACACTCTTTCTTTTCACTCAAACTCACAAGATTGCACTAAGATCACAGGAATGCAAATAAGCAAGTTCACGCAAATGCCAAGATGAATGATGTCAATTCTGATTTTTGCAAAGTTGATATGAATAATACTTAGGGAAACAACACTAATTGCACGTATTCAACAATAGAAAGACAAGATATGTCAATAAATCTCACATAGTCAAATCTGACTAGATTCTTTTTTCTTTTTCTTTTTTTTTTTATTTAAAATCTGACCTGATTCCTTTTTTTTTTTTAACATACAAATAACTTAATAAAAATGTTGAACACGTCCTAGTAACATACAATTAACAAATAAACACTTGATTTAAGTAAAGAAAATAAAGCTCTAATTTTGAAGGTCAAAGAGGGACCGAACTAAGAACATGAAGAAATACTCATGATCCATCAAAAAACACTCAAAGAGAAGGCAAAATGTTTTTTTTTTTGGATAAAGTAAGTATTATAACCAAAAGAAAACTATACAAAGAGCAAAGGGGCATACCCCAGGCAACTAGAGAGGACAAGCCCTCCTAGAAGAAAAGCCGAAAGGCAACAAGCAAAAGATCAACAGAAGATGTCATCGGGCAAGTGCCACGAAAGGTGAAGCCATTTATTGTCATAAGATGGTTTCACCTTACGTAAAAAGCTAGCACGATTCCGAACATCAAAAACATATCATAAAGAAGAGCAGAAACAGGCCGAAGAGGCATATCATGAGTGCGAGCATTCCTCTCCCTCCAAATATGGTAGACTGACGCTGCAAAAGACAAACGAACCAGAAGGTGACGTAAAGAAGCATCGGAGAACTGACATAACCACTCAACAGTCTGACGCCAATCCCGACGTCTCCAATCTAACCCACACATAGCCAGTACAGACGACCAGACCCTCGAAGAGAAGAGGCACTGGAAGAAAAGATGATCAATGTCCTCACTTGAACAACCACATAGAATACAACGCGAGCAAGCAGAGATACCAAACCTCATCAAACTATCCTGAGTATAAAGGCCTCCCTGAATAGACATCCAAAGTAGAAAGGAATGGCGGGGAATAGCCTTCCGGAACCAAACAACTCGAGACCAATGCAGCAAGGTTCCCCTTGTCCGCATGGCATTCCAGGCACTATCCACAGAAAATCTCCCACTCCTATCATCCTCCCAAACCAGCACATCCTCCCTCAAACTAGAAGGAGACGGAAGATGGGACTGAGCCAGATCAACAAGGGCAGCAGACCTAGAAGGGGGCCAACGCCAAGTAGAATCAGAGATAATGGAAGCAACTGTGGCCATCCTATCCAAGCCAGAGTCATAAATCACTCTCTCACCCAACGTGTCCACAATCGGGCCCAGAGGATGCCAATAATCAAACCACAGTAAAGTCTTCTCACCATTCCCAATCCTAACTCTCATCCACCGTCGGGACCAAGAACGAAGCTCCAAGATCTTACGCCAACTCCAAGAGCAGTCTGTAGGACAATGGACCTCCCAAAAACTTCTCCCCCTCAACAAATAAGAGCGAACCCAATTCGACCAAGATGAAACCTGGCCAGAACAAAGAAACCAAATGTGCTTAACAATAGCCGCTCTATTCCAAGAATCCAAACTCTTAATCCCCAGCCCCCCCTCCTTAAGAGGTAAACAAACTTTACTCCAAGCCACTCTCGCCCCAGAAGAGGTGAGCGTACTACCTTTCCAAAGGAAAGAACGCAGAATCGTCTCCACCTTCCTAACAACAGACTTAGGAAGAATAAATAAGGAAGACCAATAAACTTGAATGGAGAACAACACAGACTTAATAAGCTGAAGCCGACCTGCATAAGAGAGAAACTTACTACTCCAACTCTTAGCACGCATAACAATACGATCCACAAGAGAAGCACAATCTGAGGCCCGGAGTTTAGTAGAGATCAAAGGGACTCCCAAATACCGCACTGGAAGAATCCCTACTTGGAAACCCAAAACATGACGCAGATGGCCCTGAAGGGTAGAAGAGATACCAGAAGAGAAGAAATGACTTTTAGCTGGATTCGGAATTAAACCTGATAAACCACTGAACTGCCCGAGACAATCCTTGATCAAGGAAACCGAGGATGCATCTGCTTTACAAAAAATCATAAGGTCATCCGCAAAACAGAGATGAGTAAGACGGTCCTTAGAACACCGCCAGTGGAACTTGAAACCCGGATTAAAAGCCATATTACGAAGAAGACCTGACAGAACTTCCATAGCCAAAACAAAGAGATAAGAGACATAGGATCACCTTGTCGTAACCCACGACCCCCAGAAAAAAAACCATGCAACTCTCCATTAATAGATACAGAGAACCTAGTAGAAGTCATACACTCCTGAATCCAACCCACCATCCTCTCTGGAATACCAACAGTCCGCAAAACCTCAATCAAGAAATCCCAACGAACAGTGTCATAAGCTTTCATCAAGTCAATCTTAAGAGCACATCTCGGGGAACCGCCAGTCCGGTGATAATTCCGAACCAATTCCTGACACAAAAGAATATTGTCGCTGATACGCCTTCCCGCAACAAAAGCAGATTGATTATGACTGATCACAGAAGGAAGGATAACCTTAACCTGGGAAGGGTTAGGAATCTTAGGAATCAGAGCAATAGAAGTAGCATTAACCTGCCTCAAGATACGCCCAGAGGAAAAGAAAGAGTGAATAGCACAAAGGACATCATTCCCCACAATATTCCAAGACTTCTTAAAGAAACCCAAATTAAACCCATCTGGGCCTGGAGCTTTATTGTCCTTCAAAGCGAACAGGACATCCTTAATCTCCTCATCCGAAACCTCCCGGGAAAGAGTCTCACTCTGCTCAACTGTCACATGGCTAGTAATAGCAGATTGAAGGGCCACCCTATCAAAATCCTGCTGACCTTGCTGAGGACCTAAAAGGGTCTCAAAAAAAGAAACAATCTCATCTCTAACCAAAACATCTTCCACCACACGGGTCCCATCCTCCTTAGTTATAGAAGTGATCTTGCTACGACTGTGAAAACTCTTCATAGCAGTAAAGAAGAATTTAGTATTCTGATCCCCAAGGTTAAGCCACTGAACACGAGATTTCTGTCTATTGAATCCTTCCTCAGCCCGACTTATGTCTCCATACCGTAACGAAAGACTAGCTTCTTCAGCTAGCAGGGCAGGGTCACTAGGGTAGTCCTGTAAAGCACACTGCACTCTGTCCAACTCCTTCCTAATCTCCAAAACTTGACACAGAATCTTAGAGAAATGCTCAAAATTAAACTTCTTCAAGGCCAACTTAACACTCTTCAGTTTACAACATAAACGAAACATCGGAGTACCAAGAACATCAATATCCCACGCCCTATCCACAATAGAGAGAAAATCAGGATGATCAGCCAAAAAATCAAAGAATTTAAAGGGCATTTTCCTCTTAGGGAGCTCTGCAAGCTTAACTACCATAGGAGAATGATCAGAAATCCGGGGGGGAAGAAAGCGGGCAGAAGAGCCCGGGAAGAGACACTCCCAAGAAGAATTAACAAGGACACGGTCCAACTTACGCCAAATAGGAGACTGAATATGCTAATAAAACCAAGTAATCTGACAACCAGAGAACTGAAGATCATCCAACCCAGCCTGACCCAAACAGCAGCCCAAATCGTCTTTCCAAGCCGGCCAAGCCACAGACCCACCACTATGCTCAATCGGAGAACGGATGGCATTGAAATCTCCCAAAACAAGCCACGGAGAATCATCAAAAGCACTACCACTAGAAATCAGGTCAGCCCAAAGTTCCCGACGCTTCTCGTAGTCACACTCACCATAAACCACCGAAACTACACAATTCCACATCCCAGAAATATGAGACACACTACAATGAATAACTTGAGCTGAAGAATGAATAATGCTAACATCAATGTCACTAGGGTTCCAACAAACCCAGATACGACCAAACGGGCTAACATCAGAGTGGCAAAAAAACTTCCATGAAGGATTAATCGCACGAGAGACATTCACAAAATTAACCTCCTTAACCTTGGTTTCAACTAAACCACACAACGAGAGCTTCTCATCACAAAGAAACCTCCTAACTTCAGCATGTTTTAATGGGTCATTGAGACCCCGAATGTTCCAACAACCAAAAATCATTAAAACAGAGAAGAATAGAGCCAAACCAAACAAATCAGCGTCGACGACCCCCCCTAGGGGACTGCCGTTTCTGACTCCTCTTACCACCAGAACCCTTTCTAGATTTGTTACCATAAGCCAATTTCTTGAAATCCAGAGAGTCAATGGCCTTATTAGCCAAACTGTTAACCATGGGAGTAGGCGAATCATAAGCTACAGAAGGCGAGCACTCAGCTAAATCAGATTTAGGAAGATCCTCAACAATATGTGAAGAAGCACGGGAGCACTCACCTTCCATATTTCCATCTGTCTCCACAGAAACTGTCTCAGAAGAAACCACAGGCAAATGAGGATTAACCAGAGTCGATTCCAACCCATTAGAAGAGCACTCACCCAAAACAAGAGTCCTGTCAGTGGAAACATCCTGAGTCACATCACCGCTCGAGCTAACAGGAGTGGTCACAGATGCTCCCTTGCCTTTCTTCTTCTTAGTGACCGGGATCCAGGCACCCTCCTGATCCTTAGTAGTGTCAACCATAGCAACTTTATCCATAGACGGGATAGAAGGCTTTGGAATACAGGACTGAGAAGGTTCACTAACCTCCTTACTTGGAGCCTTTTTAGAGCAAGAATTCACCGAATGGCCAAAAACTTCACAAGTGGAACATTTCACAGGAACCCATTCAAACTCAACCCTAATAGGTACCCTAGCACCATTAGGGTTTTGGAAAACAATCTCCTCGACAAGGGGGTTCCGAGCATCAATCTCAACACAAACTCGAGCGAAACTGAGCCGTTTCCTGGAAAGGGTAATAAGGTCAGCATTGAGAGGTCTCCCAACTGCACTAGCCACACAACTAATCCCTTTCGCCGTCCATAAAGTAAAAGGCAGATCAAAGAGTCTGATCCAGACCGGAACCTTGAACAAGTCCTCCTTAGTCAAAGATAATTCAGGATGCCAAAGTTTAAGGACCAACGGTCTATTAGCCATATGCCAAGGGGCTCCGTCCAAAACCACACTAGCCTCTTGAAGGCTCTTAAATCTAAACAAAAAGAAACCATTATCGGAGGTTAGAACCTCAAGCAAACCTAGCCTCCCCCATAACTTGTGTGCAATAGAGTTGACCGTTTGAAAAGGGAGTCTTTTACCCACAAAGTAACCAACTAATGTACTCCGCCAATACACACTGCCTTCTTCAATAACTTCAGCAGGGGGGCACACAACAACCTTACCATCAATAACATTAGGTTTGACATAATGTAAAGCGGTTGAAGAACTTGACGAATCCAAAGGATCAACTCCTTTAGGTCCATGCAACGCAAAAGCATAACTCTTAGGGCAACCAGAATTACCCCCCTCGACTACTGCAGGTGCCTCGGAAGCAACAGGCACAGCAACCTGACTCACACTCAAAGCATCACCACTCACACTTCTTCCTGTCAACTTGGCAACATTCTGCCCCAAAACAACACCATTAACAGTCCCAGTATCCATCAAAACTGCCACAGCCGAGGACTTCGACTCCTCACCAACAAGTATCCCAACATCCCCAACCGGTTTCCCGTCAATACTAATTCCAGAACCACAGCCAACCGCAGCACCACAGTCAACCGATCCCCCGTCAACACCAGGTCCAGAAACTACAGAACCCCTATCAACGCCATGGCCAGAACCCAAACAAACCTCATCCAACAAGCCCACATCCCCAGCGACCAAACTGCCAACTGAACTCCCTACAACGCCATGTTCAGAAACACAAGCAGTGCAGACTGACTCAGATTGTACGCCATGTCCAGACTGACTAGAACCCAAACAGCCAGCAAGACCACCTACAACTCCATGTCCCGGATCACAAACAACGACACAATCAACACCAGAACCAGAACCCAAACGCACATCATTCAACAAACTCACATCACCATCGACCAAACAGCCAATAGAAGTACCAACAACGCCAAGTCCAGAAACACAAGCACCGCTGACTGACTCAGAAGGAGCGCCATGTCCAGACCGACAAGAACCCGAACAGCCAGCAGGACCACCTTCTGAAACAGAAGGCTTAGAACTGGTCACTGACGCCGGCGCCGAAGCGGAGATCAAAGGTGAGCTTGCAAGACCCGTCGAAGGCTTCAAACAACCAATGCCAAGATCCACAGGAGGCGAGGTGTTAGCGGCAACAGAGACAGCCCTGACAGCCTTGCGGCCAGCACCAGGGAGGCGCGGCCCCACAACAGGAACACCAGACGGAGGCATAGGGAAAGACGGGTGAGGAGAAAGAAAGAGAGCAGTAAAGGCAAAGCAAATAAGGGAAAAGAGAAAAAGATCTGTAAAAACAAAGGGATAAACGAAAAAGTAGATGACCAAAACCGATCTGAGAAGACAACGGGTTATTTAAAGAAAACAGGGTACAAGACGATTTGAAAAAGCACGGGGTTAATCGGTTTAGTAGATGACCAGAGCCGATCTGAAAGAAACAAAGGTTTTTTTTTAAAAAAATCACGGTGATGTAAGACGGGAATCGCCGAGAGGGAAGGGAAAATTGAGAGCTATTCAAAGGCAGAATGTTATTCATGCTATTTTGATCACAAATAAACAAGAAACATCAAGAAACAACAAGATCCAACAAAAACTAAGAATCAAGATGAACAAGTATCTTGATGACCAATAAACAAAATAAAGACTAAATCAAAAAACACAAAGTAAAGACAGAAAAATCAGACCTTAGAACCCTAAGCTCTGATACCAAATGATGCGGAACTCACTTGGAGGATTAGGCCAAGCAAACCCCTCGCAGCGGACAGAACCCCAAGAACCGCGAATTTGATTTTGTAAGAACAAAACCCTTCCAAGGCCACAAAGAAGACCCATAAAGAACTTGTCTTTGAGAACCCTTAAGATGATTCCTTGAAGTGTTCTGCTAGCACGGAGACGCCACTAAGGTTGCCACACCTTAGATAAGTCGATTGCATAAAATAAGGGGAATCCCTCCCTTAAGCAATTTTTGGACAAAGCCAAGCTCTCAATGGAGATGAATTTCGAAATTTGGTGATTAGCTTCTCATTAAGATGAAATGAGTTTAAATAGTACAATGAAATAAACCCTAATGGGTGCAAAATGACTAAAACACCCTAAGTTGCTAACTAATGGCTATTAAATGGCCATGCCCTTAATAGACATTTAATAACAAACACAAAGTCAAAAGAAACAAAGACTTAATCAATAACAAACAAAGACTTAATAAATAACTTTGCCAAAAAAGTCTAAAGTAAAAACACAAAATCATAAAAGTCAACAAATGTGGAAAACTTTTCCAAATTTGTCTAAAGTTGTTTCCTTGCACCAAAAGTCCTCCAAATTCGTGGATTCCATGTATAAAGGCATAATGATGTGTCATAAAGTCCAATAAGTCTTGTCTTGGCCGAATATTTAGTGTCGGGCTTGAATCGGCTTGATCCGTTAAAAATATACTCGGCTTCAAGATTGCTGGTGCGTTACTCTGGTATGACTTGGGTCAAGTGAAATAGCTTTGGACCCACTCCATTGAAGCCCTCATGTGACGCCAATATGCCCCGGAGTTGTCTGTCACACTCGACCATGGCATTCTGCGCTAGCCCCACCATTGCGTCTCTGATCTTCTTAGCTCTTTGGCGTGTGATTGGGCCTGTTGGCAATTGCAAAGGATCTAATGTTCCTTGAGTTGTTGGATTCATGTCAACCTCTTTCTTTAAGTTGATTTTATTTATTGATTTACTTGTTCTTTATAAATCCATACTTACTTTTCCAACACATAAGGTGTTAGCCTTTATTTATTTACAGTTATTTTCAGATGATAGTGATTTAGAAAACAGATGTTTTTCAAACCTGAGTTTTATGTTTTAGAAAACTCACCGCAGTATATAACTTGAGACAATATGGAATTGACGGACAGAGGACATGTGCACATGTAGAGGACTAGGGGGACGGCGATACGTAACCTGGTTTCAGAGCCTAGTTTCAGAGCCAGGATGACGACATAGGTTCGTGTACCTGGACTATAATTCAGAGCTTGGGTGGTAGCATAGATCTACGCCCAGTTCTAATTTGTGGCTTGGGGGCGGCGATACGTAACGCCCCAAGACCACCAGTTTCATAGTAGTAGTGGCATGCTCTGGGGGACGACGATACGTAACGCCCCAAAGTCATGGATTTGCAATGCTGGCTACAGTTAGGCGTATGGGGGGACGGCGACATAGTTTTCAGATTTTAGAAAATAGTTTTCGGAAACCAGAGTTTCAAAAGCAGTTTTCAGAAAGATCAGTTTTATTGAAGAGATTTCATACGAAGTGATTTTTCTAAAACTTTATTTTTAAAGATCTAATGTTTTGATTTAAGATTTTCAGTTTTCTTGTCCACTCACTTAGATCGAATAACGATCTAACCCCCCACTCCCAGTTTTCTTTGGTTGCAGGTTTGCTTGGAGGACGAGCTCGGGAGGACGGATACTGATGCAGTCACTAGGGTTTGGAGTCCACCAGTTCAGAGTCAGAGAGCATAAGAGTCCAGTCAGAGTCAAAGTAAAGTTGCATGTATACACTGGTGTAGTATAAGTCGTTATAAGTGTCTGTTAATGTTTGTAAAGAGAATTATATTTGAGTATACATTTATGAGAAACAAAAGCATTTTATATTGTTGAGTTGGGCTATGGCCCATGTGCATGACTTTGTATTTAGATGGTTTAGTATACAGTCGGGAAGTCAGAGGCTAATGGGGTTAGTACTGCTATCCCCTGACGGTAACATCTCCCAGATTCGGGGATGTTACATGACACAAATATACTCATGGAATGACCTTGGGGACAATTGGGTAATTCCCCGAAATTCCGATATGAAACTGTGTAATGTACCACTCCGGACAACGCATAGTATTTGGGCCATAAATTTCTCATAAAAACTCTGATTATTATGAATTTTATACCGCTGGAAAGCTAAGTTCGAGACATACATCTTTCGCGTTGAATATTTTTCCAAATTCGAACCAGAAATAGGCTAGAAATACAGATCAAAAATTCAGATGAATAATACCTGAGGGCATTCTAGTAAATTCTACAAGTTTCTTCAAAATTCTACACATTTTCTCATTTTAAGTGGCCAAGTATAAAAATGATATACTATTCATATCTCCCAAAATAACAAGAAGAGAAATAAGAAACGTAGAAGGGAGAAAGAATAAGAGAAAAAAGAAGGAGAGGAAGAAGAGGAAGAAGAAAGAAAGAAGAAAGAAAGAAGAAGGAAAAAACGGAAGATGAAGCAAAGTTGATCATGGCATCCTTAAAGGATGAGGGAATTCACAAGGAAGAGGTAAGACCAACTTGACCCAAATTTAATTTGTTGGATTTTGGGAGTTTGATGATAAGATAGAGATATTAGCATGCTAAGGGTTGTAGCATAAATACCCAAATTTGATAAATTCTAGGGGTTAAGCTAATAGTGAGAATGATGGGATTAATGGAGTGTTAAGGATGATAACTTGAATTATAATGTGTGAAGTTGGTGTGTGATGATGTTTTGTGTTATGGTTTTTAGTATGGAAATGTTAGGAATTGCATTTGGGTGAATTGGATTTGAAGAAGAACAACAAAATCTTGGAAAAACTGATTCGCATCGCTAAAGGGCTGTGCGTCGCGACGCGCAAGAGAAAAATAATAGCACGCTTCTGGACGCTGCGCGTCGCAACGTGCAAGGACTTGCGTCACGACACGTGGCACAAATTATTCCCAAATCAATTGTGAATCATCTCAGTTCCACTCTAGCGTGTTAGAGGCTGCCTTACATGCCTCGTATCAGTTCGTATACATATCTTACATCGAAATATAAGCATGATAAGCCTCGTAGATAAAATATATTGATGTATCATTAAGCTTAGTTAAGTACCGAGGTTTATTTTACTACGTATATGCTAATTAAGCTTCCGATCATAGATTATCCACAAGAACCATAATTTTCTTCGATAAGGGATCCAGTATCAGCCAGATTCCAAAACTGTGAGTGGACACTCTCCTTTTAAACTGACTTCCATTCAGTTATTTTTCGTTTCTGACTTATATTTTTACGCTTTAGGGCGTTAGATTATTTTTACTAAAGTTATTTCATGAAAGTATATTTTTAAGTTACGCTTGAGATAGAAATATTTTTCAGACATGAGATTTATGATTTCCGAGGCATGGGGGAAAAACCCACCTCAATATGTAACTTGTATAGACATGGAATTGACGGACATAGAACATGTGCACATGTAGAGGACTGGATGGACGGCGATACGTAACACCACCAAATCCTAGTTTAGAAGTAGGGATGACAGATGCCCCTAGATCTTAGTTTCAGAGTTTGGAGGGTAGCATAGATCCGCAACCCCAATTCTAGTTCAGTGGCTTGGGGGACGGTGATACGTAACGCCCCAAAGTCATGGATTTGCACTCCTGGCTCTAGTTAGGAGTATGGGGGGACGGCGATACGTAATGCCCCCATACGTCAGGTTTTTCAGAGACAGTTTTCAGAAACAGATATCAGTTTTCAGAAATAGTATTCAGAAACGTGTGCATTAGAAAAGTTTTCAAAACAAATTTCAGAGAGTTTTTTAGAAATGAAAGTCTTAAGAAATGAGAAGTTTTATAAGAAATTTTCAGAAAAGATGAGTTTTACAGAAAGATTTTTCATATGAGACTTTCATAAAAGAGTTCAAAATTCTTAAACAAGAAAATTGTTTTCATTACAAAGTTATCTCCAGATTTTGTTGTAGAACCAAATGTTTTTATTACAGTATTTCAGTTTTATCGTCCACTCACTTAGATCGTACAATGGTCTAACCCACACTCCCAGTTTTTTGATTTTGCAGGTGTTTTCGGAAGAAGAGCTCGGGAGGACGCATATTGATGCAGTCACTAGGGTATGGAGTCCACCAGTTAAAGTTAGAGAGAGAGTAAGAGTCCAGTTAGAGTCAAATAAAAGTCATGTATTGATATTTGGGTTATGTGTAGTCAGTGTACAAATAAGTGTTTATAAGTATACAATTATTGATAATGAACTTGTTTTCCTTTTTGTCGAATTTGGGCATTGGTTCCATAATGAGAATTTGACTAAGAAAAGAGTAGTGTAGTTATAATGAACTTGTTTTCCTTTTTGATAATGAACTTGTTTTCTTCTGCTCAGGGGAATAATACGGCATATTCCCTACCGGTAGCATCTTCCAGATCGGGGATGTTACATAAAATTATCGTGAGCTATGATCCCATTTTACTTAAAATAAAATGACAACGAGGGTTAATCACTTTATTTAAGTTCAATTGGGTAGGTACTTATTACCAATTACATCTCATGTAACTCATATATTGTTAAGTTGACAACTCATGTCATGACAACTCTTGTCATCATATCTTATACGAAACTTAACATTTACCTCCAAAATAAATGATCTTGACGAAGGTCAACTCATCAAATATTTTGGTTAAGTCAAACAATTATTTTTAATCTAAACATATTCGATGTTAAACTTGATCTTGACGAGGGCCAAGTAACTAAGAATAACAAAGAGTTCCGGTTTTGATTATAATAATGGAAGGCAATGTTATAGACTTAAATTATTCGGAGGGATTTTAGTTTTAATTTATTTTAAACTTTAGAATAAAGCATTTTGAATGAAAAATACACAAGTTAGGTTCCCATAAGAGTGGAGGGGTCACAACGGTCCCACTTAAAACCCAAACTTCTTAGGCTCTTATCGCCCTTTTGACAGAACCTGCTAGACATGCATCAATCAAGCAGCTAAATTCCAAGTCTATTTAAATTAGGTCTCTTATTTATATATCTAATGTATTTTAGTTCATCACAATTTCTTTAAAATATTCACAATATTTTATTATCCAATCTTATTGGATAAATTTATGATATTATTTTATTTTTTTGGATAAAGTAAGAGTGTATAACCAAAAGAAAACTATACAAGAGAAAATGGGCATACCCCAGACTACTAGAGAGGACAGGCCCTCCTAGAAGAAAAGCCGAAAGGCTACAAGCAAAAGAAGATCAACAGAAAATGTCATCGGGCAAGTGCCAGGATAGGTGAAGTCATTTATTGTCATAAGATGGATTCACCTTCCGTAAAAAGCCAGCACGAAATAAATTTTATTATGTTGAATTATTTATGAGACTTAAATATTTTATCCTAATATTATTATAATATAATTTTAATCATTAAAATTGTATAACTAGAATCATTATCTAATAGGAAATAATTTCCTTTATTTGAGATTAAATATATCATATTTAAATTTGAATTATATATTTTTAATCTAATTAGAAATCATTCAAATTTAATTTATATCCTAATCTTTTAGGTTACTTAATTTAAATTTATTTTAGAGATAAATTCATAATCCAATTAGAATTTTATTTCTTAGTAAATTTTAATTGTACTGGGATACATTAATTGAAATAAAATTAAATTCTTTAATTAATCAAATTTATTTTAAAATTTTCCTTTTTTCTTGGTTGCTGATGTCAGCATTTTGTGCGTTGACGGCAACAACCCTATATCATGTTCAGGACGTCAGCATGACATCGTGCTGACATCATCTCATGATGTCGCGCTGATGTCATCTCATGATGTCGCGCTGATGTCATCTCATGACATCGCACTGACATCATCTCATGACGTCGCGCTGATGTCATGTATGTAGTAGCAGCAGAATCTGCTGCTGTTGGAAACATAGTAACACGACGCTATTCTTCAATTTTGAAGAATAGTGTCGTGATGTGTGTATATTATATATATATATATATCTAAATTTAATTTAATTTATCTAATTTAATTCTCAACTAAATCAAATTTCAATTAGTCTCAAATTTATCATACCCCATAGATTTAAAAATAATCTTAACAATATACATAAAATCATATCAAAAGCATGCAAATTAATTTAGGCTAATGATACCACTGTTGGAAATCTAGCATACAATCTGCGGCAGAGAATTAAAAATTTTCAATTTTAAACATAAATTTCCAATCCAAGATCATTATTAATTTTCATGCTTCATGATAATCTTTATTTATGAAACATAAATAAATATGTACCTTAAACCCTTAATTGATCCTCGAATCGCTTTTCGTAAATTCTTCATAGCCACCCATACATTTAGCCTCCAACGGTATCCACACAAAGAAGAGAGTTAAGGATTTTGGATTTTTTAAATCCAATATTATGTGAGTGACTTTTCTTTAGTGTTAGCTTAAGAAAAGAGACTTGTTTTTAAGGTTTATGAAATTTTGGGAGTATATAGAATTTTGTAAAGGAAAATTCTTTTTATTCGAGAAATCAAATTTCTTTATTTCTCTCCACCAAATTTTCTCACGTGAATTGCACTCTTTCACTTTAATGGCAAGGGTTATTAGCCTTTTAAGTTGTTTTGATCCTAATCAAATTAGGAGTGTTAGATTAGGGATATGATTTAATTCTATCAAAATAAGAATTTTAATCCATCATAAATAAACAACTATTATTCTTATTTTATTTAATTAAATTAGTTAAATAAAATTTATCAATCCTAATCAAATTAGGATACTATAAATCTGAAATTATAATTTAATATAAATAATTTGTAAAATTATATTTCAGCCCCTATACTTTTGGAAATTATAAAACGACCCCTACAAAATTGGAAATTACAAAACAGTCCATAATTTCCAGATTTGCACTTTTGCCCAAAATTTTCATAATTCCATTTTTATCCATAATTTCAGAAATTATGAATTTGCCCCAAAGTTTAAGAACTTTACATTTAAGTCCTAAAACTCAATTATACATAATTATCAATAACTCCTCATACTTTAAAGTGTGTAACCCATTAGGTTCTTTCTTATGTTGGCAATGGAGATAATTATAGACTTCATAAGTCTAGATAAATTAATTAATTTAATTTATCCTTAATTAAGAATCTATTTTCCATAGATCAAGAGCGACATCTAGCAATGCATCATGACCTCCAATTAAGAAAGAATACTAACTTTAGTGAAACCTATTCCGTATACGATTACTGAATGATTCAATCCTTTCGCCTTATACGTATCCCGCAAATGATTCTAAAGTATGGAAAATGTCTACTCTATTAAATCATGGCTATTAGAACATTGACTTAAGCTGGTAATATATATGTAAAGTTTCTGAAACTCCTTTTAGAACTCGCCAATTTGTTCTCTATGCCTGGTTGCACTCTAGAATATCCCACTTTCAATTATTCCCATAGTCATATTTTTAGGGATATGTCCTATACCCAACTTGTGGATGGGCTATATGTACATGTATTTGTAATATTTTCATTAATTAATAAAATGGAAATCTTTATTATACGTGTCTTACATAACTTACATGAATCATCAAACACTGTAATAAAGCCCTTGGAGTAATAAGATGATGGCTTCCACGCCTTATGAGAATCATTACTCTTAAACGTTCATAGTCATAGTTTTGTGAATAATCTAGGCGTTCACAAAGCGGAAAGACTAGCATGATGATATGATCCACCCTTAAGTGGGGTAGCCGATCTCATAGGCTACTAGCGAAGATCTGTCCGCTTTGTGTATCACATGGATGCATGAGTTGCTCGTGTCCATCAAACTGACCGCCGAAAGTTTTCAAATGGAGTGTTTAATCTAAGGTTATGCCTCATGGGTTGTATACACCGTTGCCTGTACCTAGTGAGCCGTGGGTAGATGTATCAATGGACTTTATATTGGGTTTACCTAAGACTAGGCATGGTAGAGATTCCATCTTTGTAGTGGTTGATAGGTTCAGTAAGATGGCACACTTTATAGCATGTCATAAAACTGATGATGCCACTAACATTGATGACTTATTCTTTAGAGAAGTGGTACGACTCCATGGAATTCCACGGAGTATAGTTTCAGATCGTGATGTTAAATTCCTTAGACACTTTTGGAAAGTTTTATGGGGTAAGTTAGGAACAAAACTTTTGTATTCTACTACTTGTCATCCCCAAACTGATGGACAGACTGAAGTGGTTAATAGGACTTTGACTCAGTTATTGCTTACTATTGTCTCTAAGAACTTGAAAACTTGGGAGGATTGTTTGCCTTTTGTTGAATTTGTATATAATCGTAGCATTCATTCTTCCACATCTTATTCACCATTTGAAATTGTTTATGGTTTTCAACCACTAACTCCATTAGAGTTGTTACCATTGCCTGTTGATGAGCATGCAGGGTTAGATGGAAAAAAGAAAGCTGATTTGGTGAAACACATACATGAGAAAGCAAGAGAGCACATACAACGAAAGAATGAATAATATGCTTCTCATGCCAATAAGGGAAGAAAACGTATGGTATTTCAACCTGGAGATTGGGTTTGGGTACACATGCGAAAGGAAAGATTTCCTGAACAACGTAAATCCAAGCTACAACCGAGAGGGGATGGTCCATTTCAAGTCTTGGAACGGATTAATGACAATGCATACAAGCTGGATTTATAAGGTGAGCATAATGTGTCTACGACATTTAATGTTTATGACTTAACTCTTTTTGATGCAGGTACAGATTCAAGGTCGAATCCTTTTCAAGAGGGAGGGAATGACATGAATCCAACAACTCAAGGAACATTAGATCCTTTGCAATTGCTAACAGGTCCAATCACAAGCCAAAGAGCTAAGAAGATCAGAGACGCAATGGTGGGGCTAGCGCAAAATGCCATGGTCGAGTGTGACAGACAATTCCGGAGCATATTGGCGTCACATGAGGGCTTCAATGGAGTGGGTCCAAAGCTATTTCACTTGAACTAAGTCATACCAGAGTAACGCACCAGCAATCTTGAAGCCGAGTATATTTTTAACGGATCAAGCCGATTCAAGCCCGGCACTAAATATTCGGCCAATACAAGACTTATTGGACTTTATGACACATCATTATGCCTTTATACATGGAAGCCACGAATTTGGAGGAGTTTTGGTGCAAGGAAACAACTTTAGACAAATTTGGAAAAGTTTTCCACATTTGTGTTATGATTTTGTGTTTTTACTTTAGACTTTTTTGGCAAAGTTAATTATTAAGTCTTTGTTTGTTATTGATTAAGTCTTTGTTTCTTTGACTTTGTGTTTGTTATTAAATGTCTATTAAGGGCATGGCCATTTAATAGCCATTAGTTAGCAACTTAGGGTGTTTTGGTCATTTTGCACCCATTAGGGTTTATTTCATTGTACTATTTAAACTCATTTCATCTTAATGAGAAGCTAATCATCAAATTTCGAAATTCATCTCCATTGAGAGCTTGGCTTTGTCCAAAAATTGCTTAAGGGAGGGATTCCCCTTATTTCATGCAATCGACTTATCTAAGGCGTCCAACCTTAGTGGCATCTCCGTGCTAGCAGAACACCTCAAGGAATCATCTTAAGGGTTCTCAAAGACAAGTTCTTTGTGGGTATTCTTTGTGGCCTTGGAAGGGTTTTGTTCCTACAAAATCAAATTCGTGGTTCTTGGGGTTCTGTCCGTTGCGAGGGGTTTGCTTGGCCTAATCCTCCAAGTGAGTTCCGCGTCATCTTAATTCCTTGAACTCTTACTTCTCTATTCTTCTGAAAATTCTCTTTCAGCCTCTAATATATAGGTATTGCTTTTTACATAGTCTTTTCCTTCTCATCTTAGTTCTTGAATTCCTTATATTTTTATTTTCCTGGAAACTCCATCATCTTTGATTCTTAAGGTATCTTCTTATTAAACCTAGAATTCGAATGCTATTCTTTACCTACTTCCTCTTTTTTCATCACCATGGGTCATTTGATAAATTATTCACTTAAATCCTTAGAATCATTCTACTTGATTTCTTGGTATTTCTAAGTCTATACCTTTTTAAAGGCTCCTTAATCTAATTATGGCCTCTAGACTAACTCAACTTATTGTGACCTCAAACTATTCTAGCTTATGCTGCTTGTCTATGTCTCTTTGAACTCATCGATTTGACTGTCTAGCTGTCTCGCAATTTACCTAACCTGTCAATTGCTCTTATTTACTATTCCTCCTCTTACTATATTCTAAGTTGAACCTATTCCTTCCATAAGGGTCTTCAAATACACACTTCTACTTACACTTAAGCTTGATAATGCTCTGGTTAGGTACTTGCATGCTTTCTAGCATTGAGGTTTCTGAAAGGGAGGGTCTTCATGGGTTCCGCGGGGACCTAGTCAACTATATCTGACATGAATCCAACAACTCAAGGAACATTAGATCCTTTGCAAATGCCAACAGGCCCAATCACACGCCAAAGAGCTAGAAAGATCAGAGACGCAATGGCGGGGCTAGCGCAGAATGCCATGGTCGAGTGTGTGACAGACAACTCCGGGGCATATTGGCGTCACATGAGGGCTTCAATGGAGTGGGTCCGAAGCTATTTCACTTGACCCAAGTCATACCAGAGTAACGCACCAGCAATCTTGAAGCCGAGTATATTTTTAACGGATCAAGCCGATTCAAGCCCGACACTAAATATTCGGCCAAGACAAGACTTATTGGACTTTATGACACATCATTATGCCTTTATACATGGAATCCACGAATTTGGAGGACTTTTGGTGCAAGGAAACAACTTTAGACAAATTTGGAAAAGTTTTCCACATTTGTTGACTTATTGATTTTGTGTTTTTACTTTAGACTTTTTTGGCAAAGTTATTTATAAGTCTTTGTTTGTTATTGATTAAGTCTTTGTTTCTTTTGACTTTGTGTTTGTTATTAAATGTCTATTAAGGGCATGGCCATTTAATAGCCATTAGTTAGCAACTTAGGGTATATTTCATTGTACTATTTAACTTATTTCATCTTAATGAGAAGCTAATCACCAAATTTCGAAATTCATCTCCATTGAGAGCTTGGCTTTGTCCAAAAATTGCTTAAGGGAGGGATTCCCCTTATTTCATACAATCGACTTATCTAAGGCGTGGCAACCTTAGTGGCGTCTCCGTGCTAGCAGAACACTTCAAGGAATCATCTTAAGGGTTCTCAAAGACAAGTTCTTTGTGGGTCTTCTTTGTGGCCTTGGAAGGGTTTTGTTCCTGCAAAATCAAATTCGCGGTTCTTGGGGTTCTGTCCGCTGCGAGGGGTTTGCTTGGCCTAATCCTCCAAGTGAGTTCCGCGTCAATATCCATGTCTTAAGATTCATTACTCTTTATTGATTTCTCCACGGTCTTCATTTATCTTACTGTCTCCAGAATTCTTTTCATACGTACTGAATCTCCTTGCCACTTCTGTGTCCTTCTTACTGTCTCCATACCCTATTCTTGGCTCTAGGCCATACTACTTAGGCTAATGGTGGTTCGCTCTTTTGGCTATTTCCTAAATCTCTGCTCTTGCTCTTGCCACCAATCACAACTACGGCACTTTGTGTTATGGTCTATACTAATACCTTCTTTACTTCCAAATATCCCCAACCTCACGGGTCTGTTCTTTTATACCTTCATAGTTTCCTGCTAGCTGGTGGGCTGATTCGTAGGTTCTACCGTATTGGTATATCCTGTGGACTTTTACTAGTGCTGTAAATCTTGTGCAGATTTGTCTCGTTCTCTGGGCTATACAGGGTTCTCTTCCTAATAACCTCGAAATTTCCTTAATCTCTTTCTGGGTGATTAATCCTCTGAGATCTTACGTGAACTCTCGTCAGACTTCTTATGGACGTCTATGCCTATGCTGGTAGGGACTAGAGTAAACATCTTATGTCTCGACGGCTTGATATCCTTATTCTGGTGTTCTGTGTCCTGGTAGGTCTATTCCTCATGTGAGGTAGGTGTGAGGTAGGCTCTATCAGGGCAACTTCCTTATCTGCTGCCACTGAGGGTTCGAAGACTAGTTAGTTTGAGGCCTTGTGATATGATATAGGGAGCATCAAGAAAACAAGCCTCGAAGTATGGATCCAAGCATCCAATGATGAAGACTAATAATCCATTCAAGTTATTTGGCAATGAAGGGGTCGAAAATATACAAGCGAAATCCTCCTAGTGGGTGTTAATGATAGTGTTTATTTTAGAGTGGGCCAACTGTTAGGGGCCCTAGGTTTTAATATTGGTGTTTATTATAGAGTGGCCCAAATGTTAGGGGCCCAAGATTTTATTTGTAATAAGGATTATTACCTAGGGTTATTTCTGGTTTTTTAACATATTACAATTAGGGTTTCCATTGTACTATTTAAACAAGCTTTTCATTAATAAAATGGATGAATATTTTAACCTAAAAATTAATATTGTCTTTAGGCACTTTGGTGGTGAGGTCGTGGATGGCTAACCATGGAAGAGTGGATTATCTTCAAAACTTATCAAAGGGGCTGCTGTCCTTTGTGGCGTTTCAAGCAATTAGGGGTTCGTGAGGCTTTGTTCTTCACGGGTTTCTCCTCAAACCTCGTTATGCTTTCCTGGGCGCTCATAACAATCTTTTGTGGGTTTCACGGGCTTTGTTCCTGCGGGGTTCACATGAGTTGCGTGGATAACAATCTCTTGTGGGTTTGTCTGGCTTTGCTCCAGGCAGGTTTTCATCACCTTGTCTCTATCAGATTGCTAGGGGTAAGGTAACTAACCGTTTCTATTTCTTACTTGGGGATCTGGATCGAGGTTTGGGTATCTAGAGTTCTCTAAATCCTTTTGGCATCTAGGTCCATTGGGGCCCTTTAGACTAATATGAGTTTCTTACTTCTGTTATCTCTCTGGCTATTTTTCGTTACTCGGGGAACTCACTATTTATGAGAAGATCTCGAAGGCTGTTAAATTCATTTGGAATGATATCCTGAAGAGGAAAGGAATCTTACTTCTACTGGGCAACTTTAATACTTGCTAGGGTTTTCTCTATTCTTCTTTTGCTGCTATGGGTCTTGTGCTTTCTTACTAATCTAGTTTTATATCTCTTTTTTCTTATTTCTGGTTACTTAAGCATCCTTACACTTTTCCTTACTTTTCTTCTAACTTTTCTCTTTCTCTTTTACTTTCTTGGATAACTTTCTACGGGACCTTACTATCTGATTTCCTATCTTGTATTGAGCTTCGGGGAGTAATCTAGGATGATTACGGAATGATTCCTAACTAGAGTAACGAAAAAAGATTCAGAAGACTTGGAAATATTTGCTAACCTGTTTGAGGATCTTGATGACATACTCGAAGATCAGATACTGGAGAGGTAGTGCCTTGCATACAGTATCCCAGACATACTGAGTATACAAGACCCCAACACTCTACCCACTGTAGTCACTGACTCCCTAAACCATGCTCTGATACCATCTTTGTAACATCCCCGAATCTGGGAGATGTTACCGGCATGGGATAGCAGTACTAACCCCATTAGCCTCTGACTTCCCGACTGTTACTAAACCATCTAAATGCAAAGTCATGTACGGGAACAATAGCCTAACTCAACAATATAAAATGCTTTTGTTTCTCATAACTGTATACTCAAATATACTTCTCTTTACAAACATTAACAGACATTTATAACGACTTATACTACACTAGTGTATACATGCAACTTTACTTTGACTCTGACTGGACTCTTATGCTCTCTGACTCTGAATTGGTGGACTCCAAACCCTAGTGACTGCATCAGTACCCGTCCTCCCGAGCTCGGCCTCCAAGCAAACCTGCAACCAAAGAAATCTGGGAGTGGGGGGTTAGATCGCTATTCGATCTAAGTGAGTGGACAAGAAAACTGAAAATCTCAAACCAAAACAATAGATCTTTAAAACTAAAGTTTTAGGAAAATCACTTTGTATGAAATCTCTTCAATAAAACTGATCTTTATGAAAACTGCTTTTGAAACTCTGGTTTCCGAAAACTATTTTTAAAAACTGATTTCTGAAAATTGTGTACTGAAAATCTGAAAACTGTGAACTGCTCTGTATCTGAAAAAACCTTGACTTATGAGGGCGTTACGTATCGCTGTCCCCCCATATGCCTAATTGTAGCCAATAGTGCAAATCCATGACTTTGGGGCATTACGAATCCCTTCCCCCAGAGCATGCCACTACTGCTCTGAAACTGGTGGTCTTGGGGCGTTACGTATCACCGTCCCCCAATCCACAAACTAGAACTGGGTGCAGATATATGCTACCACCCAAGGTCTGAACTAGAGTCCAGGTACACGAACCTATACCGTCATCCTGGCTCTAAAATTAGGATCTCGGGGCATTACGTATCACCATCCCCCTAGTCCTCTACATGTGCACATGTACTCTGTCCATCAATTCCATACTGTCTCAAGTTACATATTGGGGTGAGTTTTTACCTCATGCCTCGAAAAACATAAAACTCAGGTTTGAAAAACATCTCTTCTCTAAATCACTATCATCTGAAAAAACCTGTAAATAAATAAAGGCTAACACCCTATGTGTTGGAAAAGTAAGTCTGGATTGATAAAGAACAAGTAAATCAATACATAAAATCAACTTAAAGAAAGAGGTGTCCACTCATTGTGCTTGGAAACTGGCTGGAACTTTACTGCTTCGATGAAGGAGATCGCAATTCCTGCAATGGTCTAAAGGTGATAGCTTGATCAGACTAAAAGTTACGAGATGAATTCTAGAACTAGGCTAAACCACTAATTTTAAATGCATAAAGTCGTAATTCAGTATATCATGTTGTACTAGAATGTAATGTGAGCATAAGAACTGATTCGAGATCTTAAGGGTGGTCTCTAATATGCTGGGGTGGAACTGGAATGGTCTAAAATCAATTTGGCTGAATTTTTATATCCGCATCGCGATGCAAGGGTCCTGCGAGTCACGACAAGCGCCACCTAGAAATTGCTTATGAATTCCATCACATGTCGCAACACAAGGGTCTTCTTGCGTAGTGACACAGACCTACTTCCCAGGTTCTGTATTTTCCGGTTCTTATGCGATTCTTACCCAATTTCATCCCCAATGCAAATGTAATCAATCAAATTCACCTTCCATCACTTTATATCAATTCTACACATTTTAAACTACCAATTTATCATCATTAACCACTCATTTAATCCCTAATCCATAATTCTTAAATCAACTTCTTAACTTTTCAAACTCAATCATTTAATTCCACAACCTATTTATGTACATATAAACCATACATATGTAACCCTTAATATGCCATCATCTCTAATCTACCTTTATACCTTCAAAATCAAAAAATTCAAGATTTGGGTCAAATGGGTTTTACCTCTTTTTCTTGGATTTCTTCATTCTCTAAGTCCTCCATTGTTGCTAAGCTTACTTCCCTTTTCTTCTTCCTTTCTTTCTTTTCTTCTTCTTCCTCCTTCTTCCTCTCCTTCTTCTTCTTCTTCTTCTTCTTCTTCTTCTTATTTTCCTCTCTTTCCCCTTACGTTTTTCTTTCTTTTCTTTTTTCATTTTTCTTTTGGAAATGGTGAATAGTAGCCACTTATATAGTGGACCTAATTGATATTAAGAAAGTTGTAGAAGAGTGTAGAAAAATGAAGAAAATTTGAGATTTTTCAATTTTGACCCCGAAATCAGTATTTATCAGGATTTTGACTTTCGTTTTTAATCAGCTTTTGGTCCAAATTTGGGAAAATTTTCAATGCGGAAGTCATAGGTCTCGGTCTCAGCTTTCCGAAGATATAAAATTTATAAGAATTGGAGTTTATACAAAAATGTTACGCCCAAAATACCATGGGCTGTCCAAGGTGACACCGTACAGTCTCGTCCCGGGACTTCGAGGAAATTTTTCGATTGTCCCTAAAGTCATTCCATGAGTATATAAGAGTTTCATTATATTTTATTATATGTGCCTTCGTCTTTTTTTTTTTTTGGGATAAAGTCGTAACAGTACAATTGTATATAGTAGTAAAAACTACCGGTCGTTACATGTCCCAACATAATTTTTATTATGTTATCTTCGTCTCGTAATACCACAGTACTACAATGTAACAGTGGTAAAGACTATCGGTCGTTACATTTTATCATAATAGGGTTGACAAAATTCAAAAAAAAGTGAGAGTGACCATTAGATTAAAAGTCCAAATATCTTATAGTTTATATCACTGCAATAAAACTAATAAACTTCTATATTCTTCATATAGGTTTCCAAACAAAATATAAGTAACAATACTCCCCTCCGAAGCATACTTGATGCTAATAAGTTGATTGGCCCTAACTTCGCATACTAGTACCATAACCTGAGAATTGTTCTTAGGCAAGAGAAGAAGGTTTATGTCATGGAACATAGTGTTTCCACCAGAACCTGCCGAAGATGCAACACAAGAAGAATATAATGCTTGGTTGAAGCATTATGATGATGATGAGCAAGCAATATGTGTGATGCTAGGCTCAATGTCATCAGAATTACAAAAGCAACATAAGTCTATGGATGCGAGCACAATTATAACATATCTCAAGAAGTTGTTTGATGCATCCGCTCGCACAGAAAGATATGAGATATCTTGTATTGCAACCACTGCCAGAGTCCTTTTCTCAATTCATTTTGAATTTTCATATGAACAAGTTTGACGCTACGTTTCCTGAATTGCTTAATATGTTAAGACTTGCTGAGAAAAACTTAAAATCACAGAAGGTTCTTGTAACGACCGGAAATCTCGACTACTGTTATGCTATGAACGAGTGATTACATAATATAAAATTATGGTTGGACACATATACACCCCTGAAATGACTTGGGGAACAACCGGTAACTCCTCGAAATTCCGATACAAAATTGTACGATGTTCCACTCCGGACAGTCCATGATTTTTGGGCCATAACATTTTCATACAAACTTCGATTTTTATGAATTTTATATCACTGGAAAGCTGAGATCATGACCTACAACGTCTCTGTTGAATATGTTTCCAAATTCGAATCAGAAATATATTCAAAATACAGATCAAAAATACGTATGAATAGTGATCCGACCTATCTAGAGAAATCCTTAAGTTTCTCAAAGTTTCTAGACATTTCCTTAAAGATGCAAATTTCAAATAAACCCTAATATAAAAGAGGGGGGGTAGTATTCAACAATTCAGAAAATTAGAAAGATAAAGAATGAAGAAAACGTGAGAGAGGGAGAGGAGAAAGGAAGAAGAAGAAGAAGAAGAAGAAGAAGAAGAAGAAGAAGAAGAAGAAGAAGAGAAGAAGAAGAAGAAATGAGATGACAGAAGAAGAAAAGAAGGGGGAAGAAAATACAATCCTCCCATATCAAGCCAAGAAGAGAAGTAATAGGCTTAGAAGGCTTGGAAGATGAATAAGGATCAAACTAGTAGAGGTGGGAAATCTTGACCCAAACTTGAAATGTGGAGTTTTGATTTTATTGATGCTTTGCTAGAGTTATTGGCATATTAATGATTGCATTTAGGTGAATGATAAAAATTGGAAACTAGTTGTATTATGAAATGGCCAATTTATGAAATCTTAAATTTTGGGTAATTGAGAATTATGAGATTAAAGTGTTGTTTGATGATAAAATGGTATTTTAGAATTGTGAAGTTGATGTAAAAGATGAATTATGTATTGGATTTAGTATGAAAGAATTGGTGAAGCATTTGGGTAAGATAAATTTGAGGAAGCAAGTTTAGAAACCTGGAAAATAGGTACGCGTCGCGACGCCCAAGGGGTCTACATTGCGAAGCGTACTGGAAAGTTAGGTACATTCATTTCTGGAATGTCCGTGTCGCGACGCGCATTGGAAAGTTTCAAGCACTTTTTCTGGATTTGTGCGTGTCACGACGTGCAAGGCCCTACGTCGCGACGCAAAGACCAGAATTTCCTTAAATATTTTTAATTCATTCTAGCTTCACCCTCGCGTGTTAGAGGCCTCCCCAAAGGTATCGTATCAGTCCGTATATATACATTATGTAATGATATACGCATGATACATAGTGAAGTGTTAATGAGTACTTGAATAGATAAATTGGCCTAATCATGTAACTTTTCTCAGTCCATCTTCTATTCAAGATTATCAATTGTAGATCATCGCAGGAACCCCAAATTTCTTCAGCGAAGTGAAGTAAGGCTAGCGGGATTTCAAATCCATGAGTGGACCTTCTTTTCAGAGTTTATTTTACTTATATGTTTTGATGCCAGACTTACTTTTTAAGCACTTAGGGCGTTAATCAGATCTTACTTTCAGTTATTTTAAGAGAAATCATGTTTAAGAAAGATTTGATTTAAATTGCTTGAGTTTTGTGATTTTTGGAGGCATGAGGGAAAAACCCACCTCAGCTCTGACTTATGGAATTGACGGATGACATGTGCACATGTAGAGGATTGGGGGGACGACGATATGTAACGCCCCCAGATCCTAGTTCAGGACTATGGATGACAGATGCCCTTAGATATTAGTTTTAGGGTCAAGTAATAGCATGGATTCACACTATTGACTCTAGTTCAAGGACAGGTGGTGACATGCTTTGAGGGACGGCGATACGTAACGCCCCAATGTCATGGATTTTCACTCATGGTTCTAGTTAGGCGTATGGGGGGACGTCGATACGTAACGCCCCCAGGCGCCAAGTTTTTCAGAGACAGTTTTCAGAAATAGATATTTCAGAAATAATTTTCAGAAATAGATCTTTCAGTTACAGGTTTTCAGAATCAGATTTTCAAAAGCAGATTTTCAGAAAAAGTTTTCCAGAAAAGAAGTTGTTTTCAATGAATAGAAGAGATTCCAAGAAAGATGATCTGAGATGATTTTGATTTTAGAACTATGGATTTTCCAAAGCACTTTTAGTACCTACTTTTAAACTGTCCACCCACTTAGATCATTCAAACAATCTAACCCCCTACTCCCAGTTTCTCTGTTTTGTAGGTATTCCCGGAGGACGACCTCGGGAGGATGGATACTGATGGCAGTCAATAGGGAGTTGGTCTACGAGGTCAAGTCAGGAACAAAGACCAATTCAGTTAGATTTAAGAAATGACATGTAACATATATATTGTATAGTAAAGATTTCTTATATATTATATTTTAGTGAGCATTGTCAGAGTTGCAATGTGTATTAAAACAAAGTACTTTGTATTAAAAGTGTTATGCATTCATGGTTGATGAGTTGGGCAATGGTCTCATGCATGAGTTTATATATGAGATAAGAATAGTAGTTGTCAGAAGTCAGAGGCTCAAAGGGATAGTACGGTCTATTCCCTGTCATAGCATCTTCAAGATTGGGGATGTTACAAAGATGATATTAGAGCATCGTCTATGGAGTTAGTGACTGCAGTGGGTAGAGTACTAGGGTCTTGTATACGTAATATGCCTGGGATACTAGTATATAAGGCACTACCACTCCAGTATCTGATCCTCGAGTACGTCCTCAAGCTCCACAGACAGGTTAGTAAGCATTCCCAAGGCTACCCGAATTTCTTCCCAATAAATAACCCTAATTCTTGCTCTAGTTACGAATCATTCCATGACTATTCGAAATTATTAGTAAATGATCAAGTTAAGCTATGAAACTGGAAAATACAAGTACTTAAGGAAGTAAGAAAAGAAAGCTATATGAAAGGAAGAAAAGATGATGTTAGGGATATGCCCGATACCCAACTTGTGGTTGGGCATATGTACATGTATTTGTAATATTTTCATTAATTAATAAAATGGCAATCTTTATTAAACGTGTCTTACATAACTTATATGAATCATCAACATTGTAATAAAGCTCTTGGAGTAATAAGACGATGGCTTCCATGCCTTATGAGAATCATTACTCTTAAATGTTCCTAGTCAAAGTTTTGTGAATAATCTGGCGTTCACAAATCGGAGAGACTAGCATGATGATTGATCCGCCCTTAAGTGGGGTAGCCGATCTCATAGGCTACTAGCGGAGATCCGTCCGCTTGGTGTATCACATGGATGCATGAGTTGCTCGTGTCCATCGAACTGACCGCCGAAAGTTTTCATATGGAGTGTTTATCCCATGTGTCTGTGAGAACTTTCATGTATCGATTATATGACTAGTCCTTAGACTTGAGGTCTTTACAATCTTATGTGTGGATCAAATAACTTTGACATTCTCCTTCTCCGGTTCAAAAGATCCGGTCATAAGGGTATGATTGGGTCATTTGTTGAAACACATGAAATTTGTAAATATACAAAAGAGAATCGCCACTCTCTCGGATAATATTTTCTTATAAGAGTAGTATTTCAGTTCGCGGGTTGATGTGTGTGATCAGTGCTTGAGACTGTGGCCACAACGGAAGAATCATGTGAGATTCTTGGGTTAGCACGATTCATACACACTATCAACATTATACCTTTGACCATATGGGTAGACACTTTCCGTACCCTAGGTCAATAGGTGGGGATACAGTGAGGTGAGGGACCGTATCATATGTAAATCACATACATAATGGGTATATATATATTTCTTTCTCATTTGGGGCCCTTGGCATGTTGCTAGATGTCAACCTTGGTCATTGAAATCGAACGACCATCTGATCGGGGGATAATTTATGTTCGATTAAATTATCACGATTCATTTCATGTCCAACTTGAGGGGAACCCAAAAGGTCACACACAACAAAGTTGAAATCAATGGTTAATAGTGCACAGTACAAATATAACAGCATATATGATTGTGTAGGAATTGTTCATAAATGGTTCAATGTGTTTAATTATTGAACAGATCATTTATGAGGTTCCATAGTGGCTTAGGGATTGGTGAATGACGATGGGGCACTTTGAAAATTGGAATAAAAAAAAATACTATTCACGTGAATAGTAACATGAATAGTAAATTATTTTTTTGTTATTTATTTTGAATTCCAATTCGGTCCAAACTCTTATTAGGGTTTTATAATCTCATTAAACCACTAAATTAAGATCCAATGGCTAAGATTAAATTAGATTTTATCCCACATCGGATTCTTAATTAATTTTGTTGTCTTTGGAGCACTATATAAACCCAAAGAATTCTTTACAAATTTGCTACACCAAACCTTTCATATCTTGGGTTTATATAAGTGAGCAACTCTAAAGTTTAAGAGTAAACCACTGATTTTGAGGATCCTTAAGTCTAATTGACTAGAGGAACCTCGAGTTAAAAATTTTGAGGTATTTTCCTAGGCTAGCAACAAGGGCAAAATACCGGTGCAGTCAAGGCGTAGTCTTGCCATTGAGTTTTGGCTTTGGTGTGTGCATCTTTGGAGGCCACACACTTGGGTGGCTCTTTGGAACGTGGAAGAGCTTGCTGAGTTTGAGAAAAGCTTGTAGATTAAAGGGAGGACTGAAGGAGTCTTTGGTTCAAGTAAGTCTTTTTCTTTCTTTATTTTAATTAGAGTTCTTATGATAGTTAGCATGTTTAGGTTTATGTTCTTTGCATGTTTTATGAGTTTTATGCTTAGAATATATAGTAACATGCCTAGGCATGTAGAATAATCAAACAAATGGGTCTTGAACAAAGGGAAATCGGCATAATAATTTTAATTTTCCGCTGCGCACTCGCGGCCGCTTCCCAACAGTGGTATCAGCATGCCGTTTTTGTTTTGATTAGTTCTCACTCGTTTGAACTCGAAATTGGGTGTTTAAAAGCTCGTTGGAAAGCTAACACCCTGAACTTAATTTTAGGCACAAGTTTTCATGATTTGGTTAAGATTTGAATTATGAAATTGCATTTAAACTTCACGCGTCTGCAGAAAAACGTGAATAGTAAATTTATTTGAATAAAATAAAATAAAATATCATAATTAAATATTAATCAAAGTTATTTAATGCCTAAAATAATTCCAACTTATTAAAACCCATATGCTTGATGATTCTATGTATGATTAGAATTGGCATGATTATTTTAGGGTGCAAGCATCTAGAGACTTTATAAGAAATAGAGAGTGTATTGCTTATCCATTAGCTAATTAATTATTTTGAAATGAACTTAGAGATTTATTACCTTTAAGGCTAATAAATATAAATCACTTGTTTATAATAAAAGACATTATAAAAGATACAAGTGGGTTGGGACCAAGGGGTTAATAAAACTTTCCAAACTAAAGTTAATTTAACCAAAGGTATTACTAGAGTTAGATAATTATTTGGTGTCTTCCTTCACTCACTACCTTTTTATAGCCAAAAGGAAAAGCTGTGAAGACATCTAGATAATCATTTACTCAAAGCTTACCTTAAAGCATATTTAAAATGTTGGACTAATTTGGAGGATCTATTGTTTATTCCTGTCACCAAGGCAATAAGAGCCTAAGAGGTAAGGGTATATAAGAGAGATCGCTCCACCCTCCCTCTAGGGAATTTTCAATGGAGGAATCCATTTGACAGTTATTCACTTAAACTTGCTAAAATCCTCAATAATAATTTAAGTCTAAAATTTGCCTCCCATTGTAAAGTATAGACCCAAAGGGCTTAAACTGTATTGGAAGGACTAGGTCTGCTGCCCTTGTTGACCTGGCTCAGTCCCATCTTCCGTCTCCTTCTAGTTTGAGGGAGGATGTGCTGGTTTGGGAGGATGATAAGAGTGGGAGATTTTCTGTGGATAATGCCTAGAATGCCATGCGGACAAGGGGAACCTTGCTGCATTGGTCTCGAGTTGTTTGGTTCCGGAAGGCTATTCACCGCCATTCCTTTCTACTTTGGATGTCTATTCAGGGAGGCCTTTATACTCATGATAGTTTGATGATGTTTGGTATCTCTGCTTGCTCGCGTTGTATTCTATGTGGTTGTTCAAGTGAGGACATTGATCATCTTTTCTTCCAGTGCCTCTTCTCTTCGAGGGTCTGGTCATTTGTACTGGCTATGTATGGGTTAGATTGGAGATGTCGGGATTGGTGTCAGACTGTTGAGTGGTTATGTCAGTTCTCCGATGCTTCTTTACGTCACCTTCTGGTTCGTTTGTCTTTTGCAGCGTCAGTCTACCATATTTGGAGGGAGAGGAATGCTCGCACTCATGATATGCATATTCGGCATGTTTCTGCTCTTCTTTATGATATTGTTTTTGATGTTCGGAATCTTGCTAGCTTTTTATGTAAGGTGAAACCATCTTATGACAATAAATGGCTTCACCTTTCGTGGCACTTGCCCGATGACATCTTCTGTTGATCTTTTGCTTGTTGTCTTTCGACTTTTCTTCTAGGAGGGCTTGTCCTCTCTAGTTGCCTGGGGTATGCCCCTTTGCTCTTTGTATAGTTTTCTTTTGGTTATAATACTTACTTTATCCAAAAAAAAAGGACTAGGCTTTACCAGACTGACCAATACCAATTTGTCCCTAAATCGTACTATTGACAATGGTTTGAATTTTCTGAGTCATAAGACGCAGCGACCCTTAGGCGTGGTCTTATAACTTAGTGGCAAAGATTGGGTGTCCACAAGGACTAGCATAAGCTATGGCATGTTTGATTGCCCAACCCAATGATCAAGGAATTGTGATTTATATCATAAATTGGTTGGGAACCTACCTAATTATCGTATTTTATAACGACCGGCCCTAGTCGGAGTTATGAAATGATGATAATGGGATCCTTGCCGACAAGAAATCCATCATATTGGGGTTGATGCGATTTGCTTAAAATTTAAAAATAATTGAGTGGGAGCAACTTCATAATATTAAAAGCCCATGTTATTATGAAACATTAATGAAAACATATTCCTAATTTTAACATTTTCTCTTAACAGGTGGGTTTAAATATTTCACAAACATTCAAATGGCAAACAGAGTATCACTTCGTTCCATCCTTGATGAGCATAAGCTCAAAGGGGACAACTACAATGACTGGTTTAGAAACCTTAAAATTGTCTTACGACAAGAAAAGATTTTCTATGTTCTTGAAAGACCATTTCCCCCTGAACCCGCAGAAGATGCTAACCAAGATACATTTGATGCTTGGAAGAAACACATCGATGATGATGAGCAAGCAGTTTGCATAATGTTTGGCTCTATGTCGGACGAACTTCGAAAAGCTCACGAAGATATGGATGCTCAAACCATCATCTTTCACTTGAAGGAGTTGTATGCAACTTCCGTTCATACCGTGAGATTCCAAGTGTCATGTGCCTTATTCCAAACAAGGTATAATGAAGGATCTGTTAGTGGACATGTGCTTAAGATGATTGGCCACATTGAAAAATTGGCCAACCTCGGGTTCATCATGGATCATGAGATAGGTCACGATCTAATTCTTCAGTCCTTACCAAAAGACTTCTCTAACTTTATTATGCAGTTTCATCTGTCTGATAAAGAAGCTACTTTAGCAGAACTGCACAATCTGATAAAGCAAGCAAAGAAGGACTTGAAACGGAGCTTAAAACCTCCGTCATGCTTACGGGTACGGACCTGAAGCCACGAGGCCCAAAGAAAAATAAGGCCAAGGCCAAGGCTCCAGATCACCTAAAGCCCAATGGTAAGGTGGAGAAGAAAAAGGAAGGGGAAATGTTTCTTTTGTGGAAAGAAGGGTCATTGGAAGAAAGACTGCAGATCCTTGAAAGCCAAGGAAGCTAGGGAAGCCCAAGAGGCCAAGAAGCCCAATGCTTCAAGTTTGTTGTATATGATTGAACTATATTCTCAAAACTCTGAAACTTCTACTTGGGTGCTTGACACCGGTTGTGGGACTCACTTGTGTAACAATGTGCAGGGCCTGAGAAACAGTATGAGACTCCGTCATGGGGAGGTTGACTTACGCATGTGTAATGGAGCAAAACTGGCTGCATTGTGCGTGGGGACTTATTCCTTAGTTTTGCCGAATGGTTTAGTTTTAGACTTAGAAGATTGTGTTAATGTACCTTCTCTAGTTAAAGAACATCATTTCAATTTCTTCTTTATGTAATAAAGGCTTTTCATGCCTAATAAGTTGTAATGAATGTTCTATTTATTTCAATGAAATAAAATATGGAGATAGTATTTTGAATAATGGTATCTATGTCTTACAAACTAACAAAGAATGTTCAACCTCTAATAAATACAATGTTAACTCGAATAATCTCAATGAATCACTTCTATGGCACAGTCGCTTATGTCATATCAATGAAACAATATTAACTAAGCTACATAAGGATGGGTATTTCAAACCCTTCAAATATAAACCTTATGGAACTTGTGAGTCTTGTTTACTTGGTAAAATGACCAAATTACCCTTCAAAGGTAAATGACAGCGTGCATCGGAGACATTAGAACTCATACACTATGATGTATGCAGACCAATGTCAGTCACCGCTAGAGGTGTATTCTCCTACTTCATTACCTTTATCGATGATCATTCGTGATATGGGTATGTGTACCTTATGCGATACAAATATGAAGCCTTTGAGAAATTCAAAGACTTCAAGGCTGAAGTAGAAAACCAGCTTAATAAAAGTATTAAGTCACTAAGGTCTGACTGAGGTGGTGAATACTTAAGCAATGAATTTCAAGATTACTTGAGAGAAAATGGCATTGTTTCCCAATGGACTCCTCCGGGAACTCCACAGCATAATGGGGTCTCCGAAATGAGAAATCGGACATTATTAGATATGGTCCGATCAATGATGCCAGTCACGAATCTACCTCTTTCATTTTGGGGTATTGCTTTAGAAACTGCAACACTACTACTAAACCAAGTTCCTTCCAAGACTGTTAGTCAAACACCATATGGGTTATGGTCTGGGAAACGTCATAGTCTTAGTTATCTAAGATTTGGTGATGTGACGCATATGTCAAGCTCACACAAACTAACAAATTGGATGATAGGGCTGTTAAATATAAGTTTGTAGGATATGCCTTGAACTCAAGAGCATATGTGTTCTACGTCCCAAATGAACAAAGAACATTTGTCTCACGAAATGCTAAATTTCGAGAGAATGAATTCCTTCTCAAGAAATATAGTGGGAGTAGACTTGACCTCGATGAGGTATGAGAAGAACAAACTAACATAGAACTAAACCCCAGGCCCCTCAAAAGGGCAGCGACGGAACAACCACAAGGTTATGAACTCAGAAGGTCTGGTAGGGAAAGACATGAGCCTGAAAGATATGGTTTCCATATTGATGAGGAACATGATCAGGTCATTGATAATGACGATCCCACCAATTATAACGAAGCAATGCGTGACATTGATTCAGTCAAGTGGCTTGAGGTCATGAAATCCGAAATAGACTATATGTATTAGAATCAAGTCTGGGACTTGGTAGATGCACCTGAATGGATAAAACCCATAGGCTGCAAGTGGATTTACAAGCGTAAAACTGATGTAGAAGACAACATCCAAACCTATAAGGCTAGGTTGGTGGCGAAAGGTTATAGACAAATCCTGATGAAACCTTCTCACCTGTTGCAATGATAAAGTCCATTCGAATTTTACTGGCACTAGCTGCACACTTTGATTATGAGATTTGGCAGATGGATGTCAAAATAACTTTCCTTAATGGGAATCTCGTAGAGGAAGTCTATATGACACAACCTGAGGGGTTTGCATCTAAGGATGATCATAATAAAGTATGCAAGCTTAAACGTTCCATTTATGGACTCAAGCAAGCCTTCAGAAGTTGGAATATACGATTTGATGAGACAATCAAAGAATTTGACTTCATCAAAAATGTAGACGAGCCTTGTGTTTACAAGAAAAGTAGTGGGAGTGCTGTTGTATTTCTTGTATTATATGTCGATGACATATTAATCATCGGGAATGATATTCCCATGATGCAAGCCACCAAGCAATGGTTATCTTAGAATTTCTCTATGAAAGATTTGGGAGAAGCAGCCTACATCCTCGGTATTAATCTACCGTAATAGATCTAAGAGGTTGTTAGGACTTTCTCAATCTATGTACATAGATAAAGTTTTGAAAAGATTCAAAATGGAAGATTCCAAAAGAGGTAAGTTACCTACTTATCATGGAATCAAATTATCTAAGGAGCAATGTCCACATCCTCCTTCAGATAGAGAGTGTATGAGTAGGATCCCTATGCTTCAGCAGTACGCCATGTTATGTACAAGACCTGATGTCTCTTATGCTCTTAGCATAACGAGCAGGTATCAGGCAAATCCTGGTGAGCAACACTGGGCAGCTGCCAAAACAATCCTTAAGTATCTAAGTAGAACTAAGAATGTGTTTTTGACATACGGAGATTGTTCTGTGATGAAAGTCATTGGTTATTGTGATGCAAACTTTCAGACAGAAACCCCAAGGGGTTGCCTCAGTGGTAAAGGTTTTGGGCTTGAGTGGTTTGCTTCCTCTCAAGTTCAAGGTTCGAATCCCACTAAATGCATTTCCTTGGGGCCATGCCCCCTGGTGTGAAAAGCCAGCGACTTACCCTGATATGTAATGGGAAACTTCTGAGGGCATGGGGCACAGGTCTCGGGGATTAGTCGAGGTGCGCGTAAGCTGACCTGGACACCCCGGTTATCCAAAAAAAAAACTTTCAAACCGATAGGGATGACAGCAAATCGCAAACAGGATATCTGTTTACTTTGAATGGCGGTGCTGTCAGTTAGAAAAGCTCAAAGCAATCAACAACAGCGGACTCCACCACTGAAGCCGAGTATATTACAGCATCTGAGGTTGCTAAAGAAGCAGTCTGGATAAAGAAGTTCATCCCAGAGCTGGACGTGCTTCCCGCGATAAAGAATGGCGTCACGATGTACTGTGACAACACGAGCGTCATTGCTCAATCAAAGGAACCAAGGTCCCACCAGAAATCCAAGCATGTACTCATGCGATTTCATCTCATCATGGAGATTGTTGAGAGAAAAGAATTTATTATAGAGAAAATACCCACAGAAGATAATCTTGCAGATTCTCTGACTAAAGGGATGACTCAACAAAAGCATGATAGGCACACCCGAGAGTATGGTGTCCAGATTCATACTAGTTGGCTATAGTGCAAGTGGGAGTTTGTTAGGGATATGCCCTATACCCAACTTGTGGATGGGCTATATGTACATGTATTTGTAATATTTTCATTAATTAATAAAATGGCAATCTTTATTAAACGTGTCTTACATAACTTATATGAATCATCAACACTGTAATAAAGCCCTTGGAGTAATAAGACGATGGCTTCCACGTCTTATGAGAATCATTACTCTTAAATGTTCCTAGTCAAAGTTTTGTGAATAATCTGGGCGTTCACAAAGCGGAGAGACTAGCATGATGATATGATCCGCCCTTAAGTGGGGTAGCCGATCTCATAGGCTACTAGCGGAGATCCGTCCGCTTGGTGTATCACATGGATGCATGAGTTGCTCGTGTCCATCGAACTGACCGTCGAAAGTTTTCATATGGAGTGTTTATCCCATGTGTCTGTGAGAACTTTCATGTATCGATTATATGACTAGTCCTTAGACTTGAGGTCTTTACAATCTTATGTGTGGATCAAATAACTTTGACATTCTCCTTCCCCGGTTCAAAAGATCTGATCATAAGGGTATGATTGGGTCATTTGTTGAAACACATGAAGTTTGTAAAGATACAACAAAGAATCGCCACTCTCTCGGATAATATTTTCTTATAAGAGTAGTATTCCAGTTCGCGGGTTGATGTGTGTGATCAGTGCTTGAGACTGTGGCCACAACGGAAGAATCATGTGAGATTCTTGGGTTAGCACGATTCATAACACTATCAACATTATACATTTGACCATATGGGTAGACACTTTCCGTACCCTAGGTCAATAGGTGGGGATACAGTGAGGCGAGGGACCGTATCATATGTAAATCGCATACAAAATGGGTATATATATCTTTCATTCTCATTTGGGGGCCTTGGCATGTTGCTAGATGTCAACCTTGGTCATTGAAATCGAACGACCATCTGATCGAAGGATAATTTATGTTCGATTAAATTATCACGATTCATTTCATGTCCTAGATTAAGAGTAGTCTTGGAGATTGTTAGATTAGTCTAAACCATCAGGAACTGTTGTTCCATTTTCTTAAAAAATCAAGACGGTTGGCGACTTAGTTACTAAGTCACGATAGATAATCTAAATTGATATCCGTTTTAGGATATTATTCTGTAGAGTGAATAGTTTCTTTTGCAGTAAGAATTGACGTGAATTAGTTCATGTCTCGAGATTCTTGACTAGCATTAAGAATTCCCATTAGGTATTTGTTTATCTGATAATGACGTTTCTTGGCTTTAGTGAACTTTAGAGGTAATGTGTCTGACACAATTTGCTAATCAATTATTTGCAATTGTTGTGAATAGTTGAAGGTAAATTATAAAGCTAAAGAAAAGAGATGTGTATAGTTGTGTGTAGAGAATATTGATTCTCACAATACGACAACTATAGGTATTGGATACCAGATTTCTCGTCTAGTTATTTAAAATATTATTTAATAATTGTTTGATATTTGATATCATAACTTGCGACTATTAGATAGTTACTTGTTCTTTATGAACAGTTGCTACATATTTTAATTCGACTAGTAGTCTCATCGATATAGAGATAAACATTAAGAAAATTATTCGGTTGAGTAAATAACTTAAAACAATATTTTATGAGATTTTATCACTTAAGCATTAGATGCTTATTCCGTATGGTAAAGGATGGTCTGATACAAGATCACACCACATATCCTTATCCATTTAATGAATATTATATTCGGGAATGTGATTAAATCTCATTTAACCAATGATCATCATTGGACCACAAATTTATTAAACTAATACATTGGATGTATGTAGTTTAATGAATTATAAATTTCCTTGGATAGTTTTCTTTACTTCGTAACTTCGTTAATGAATTGTCATGACTTAGTTATATGTTTCTAAAAGAACACATATTGAACGTCTTGAATGGTTCGAGAACTTTCAATGTGTTTCTGATGAAACGCGGATAGAATATTTTGAATGGTTCAAAGATATTCGATTTGAAGTTTTGAAAACTATATCTTTAAAATTCATCATGAGTCTTTGAATTGTTCAAAGATGTTTGATATGATCAAACATATGAATTTATGGCAATTAGTTCTAAGACTATTCAATGAATATGATTCTTAAGAATATTCAATGAATATGATTCTTACTCAATATTATTCTTCTACGATTCCATCGTGATGGAATTGGTCAGTGGGACAAATCGAATCTTATACGATTTGACTCGTTTGATATTGAGTGTTACCGAATTAGTTTCAATACTCTTGGGGATATGCTCCGGTAACGCTAATTCATCCTTTTAATTATATTCCATTTGTTTCTACAGTTACATATATGATATGTATAGGTAGAAAATTTGAATATTGAAAAGTTTGAGATTTGAATCTTTCTTTTGTATAATGGTTATATAATTGAAAGTACTTGCACCTCAGAGGTATAAGTAAAATTTTATTATTTATTCTATTTAATAGAATATTGTATTCTATTTGATAGAATATCTTTTCTACGATCCCAGTAATAAAATTATTTTATTACTTGGTGTGTAACATCGAATGTTGACCATTGTAGAAAAGACTTCACTTAATGAAGTATGTTGATGGTGTTTTCAGGCACTATGGTATTTAAAGCAGCACGACAGGGGCAAAATGGTAATTTTCTTCTTGGTCAAGATCATTAATACCGACCCGACCACATGAGTGAGTGGCCGAGAACTTTATGATCCGATAACCGACCACTTAAGACCGGATGACCGGGCATTATCAGATCGACAGCAGCATTCTCAGATCAAAGGACTGTCATGACCGACCTCATGAAGACCGACCAGATGGCGAGATATGCTCCGAAAGATGACACCCTATTCTTGCGAATAAAAAGACAGTCCTACCTTCATAAGAGATACTAATGAAACCAGTGTCCTATAAGGATAAAGGAAGTAGAGGTAGATTTGATTAGGAATCCTTGTGGGAAAAGGAGATTGTTTCAACTAGGAAACCCTTATAAAAGAAGGAATCTGATTTCTACACTATTATAAATAGAGGGATAGAGTATGTGTAAGGGGCATCAGAATCAATATCAAGATCATTACGATCAGAGTTGTAAACACAAGAGATATCAGAGGAGCATATCTCAGTAATAAAAGTATCATCCTTTTTTGTGCCTGTGGACGTAGGTCGGACCAAGATCCGCCGAACCACGTTAAATCTCTTTGTCGATTGGCGTATTTATCTGTCTTTTGCTAAGTTTGCTTTTGGTCCCCCATAACCAAACAAATTCACTATTGAGGGAGGATTGTCTCGGGAGTAATATTCCCATATTACCCTGAGACCAAAATCAGCAGTCAATAAAGTCAAATGATAGATTGATAAACTATAAATGGAACTACATAATTAATAAGATGAAAAGACCCTTAGACATCTTCCGTATAAGTTCAATATGATGTATAAATCTATTGTAGATTATGAGGAAACTTGTCTCTAGTCACACTAATTGAACAATTAAAAATCTGTTGGTTGATGTTGATATTAAACCTTGTATTTTAGCTAGGAATGCAAAGTGGTATTTTTGAATGGTTTATTCGAATAAGATATCCATTGTGATTTCTTTGTTTGAAGAATTCATTCTGGAATGGCCTTGGTGTTTGTATTCTGCTAAAATTACGGTTTGGTATACTAGCTTATAGAGCCTATTGTAGACTCAGGTGAGCTTTTCGGAAATCCGTGTTCTCTAATTTTGATAATAGTCAGATTGTCTGATTTTATCAAAGCATAGAGAATAAAAAATATGATAGTAGGGTTAGTGGGAGCGTACATATTTCTTTTTAGTGTTATATATCTTAACGATATTATCATTATTAATGTAATAATGAGATGTTTGTAAGGTAAAAGGTTTACCTAAGTCTTCTTTTCTCCATGATAGCAGTGAGAGTAGTCTTTGTTATATTCGATATAAAGTTTATATATGATATAAACAAGAGACTTGTGAGATACTCCCATTACTCGTGTATTAGATATGATCTAATAAAGGACACAGCAAGACTATCTGTGAGACAATTAGTATAACTGTTTGATAGTTAGTGTGTCTCTTGTATATAATATTTATCTTTCGTAATGGATGATTCCTTTATCGAAAAAGAAATGATTAGAATGTGTAGTCAATCTTATGCATTATAGGATGATGGCATAATGAATACTATATTATGTGCGATTAAAGATATCAATTTAATCGTAATTATTACGAACTATTTTGATACCCTGTTGACCATATGATGGGTCTTAAAACATGTTCTTTGTTATTTTTGAGATATTAAGAATGAGTTTTTTATTCATGGAAATATAATCCGCAACCACTAGGGTCGGATTAGTTTTGAGTCTAATTATGACGTTAGATGGTCTATGTCATAAAGAGTCAGAAAATATGCAGTGGGAGTGTCATGGTTGATTCTACTGTATTGTGGAATTAGATGTAACTTATGAAGTATTGACTTATGAAGTTGCATAGTCACCTTATAGATTAGAAGTTTTGATATTAGTGTTGTGCATGCGGTTGTCTCATAATATTTGGATTTGATCTCTAAATATGTAGACAACTTAGTAGCTGTAGCACAATATTGATGTCCCATCTGAATCATATTGATGTATAACTTAGGTTATACAATATATGAAAGAAGTTGGCTAATGGAAACGATTGGGTTTGTTGGACAAACTCAATATGTTATAGCGGACCTACTTCCTATAGCCAACCTTTTGAGTGTTAGGTGAGCTCTTGAGAGCCATGAGTTGTGATCCACATTGAGATATGTATATGATACAGTGGATTGGCACTAGAGCAAGTGGGAGAAATTGTTAGGGTTGGTGCTCAGAGTACCAATCTGGATCGTATTTATGTCCGATTCATGAATACAAACAATTCTTTTTTCCATAATAATACTACTTAATGGTAGCACCTCTTGTTTTTATATACCTATTCGATCTAATTACGATTAGATTGAAACTAAATATGATTTAGTAATATGTATATATTAGACAAAGACCCTATGATTTACAACGTAGTGCATAGTTACAACGTAGTTTGTAATTGACAGTGGGAAGCGTCACTATAAGTTGTATATTCTCAAATAAAGTTCCTGGTCAAGATTTACTAACACAGGTCGGTTAGCAAAATCCGCTGAGACCAATACATATCGTATATCATAACTTGGTCTGATGGTTTATCCCAATGAACCATGAGTCTTGGGAGACTTGACAAGAACTCACTTGGGTGGAAACCAAGCAAACCCCAAGCATCTTTCTCAAAACCCCAAGAACTTTGAATACTGATTTTGTAGGAACAAAACCCAACCAAGATCAGCCCCTAACCACCATGAAACTCACGTCCATGATAACCACAAGCATGAAATCAGATTGTATTTTGCTAGCAATGGAGACGCCACTAAGTTGCCAAGCTTAGATAAGTCAATTTGAACTTGAAAAGGGGAATCCCTCCCTCAACAAGGTTTTGGCCATAGCCATGGAAAGCTCAAGCTTTTCTCTCTTTCAAAATTCTGTATATTACGTTGGTTGTCCAAAAATACAAAGAAGAGTCATATAATAAGGGTTACAAGAGAGTAAAAAGACTAAAATGACCCTAGAGCTAAAATTACCAAAAGCCCTAAGTCAAGCACCTCAACCACGACCATTAAGGTCCTTTTGCACCTAAATAAACTTAAAACAAAGATTAGAAGCTAATCTCACTTAAGCTAATTGAGGTGCTTACATGCTATAGTAAATTGACGTGCTTTCCATGGCTATGGCCAAAACCTTTGTATTTTGGAGACAACGAATGTAATATACAACATTTGAAAGAGAGAAAAGCTTGAGCTTTCCATGGCTATGGCCAAAACCTTGTTGAGGGAGGGATTCCCCTTTTCAAGTTCAAATTGACTTATCTAAGCTTGGCAACTTAGTGGCGTCTCCATTGCTAGCAAAATACAATCTGATTTCATGCTTGTGGTTATCATGGACGTGAGTTTCATGGTGGTTAGGGGCTGATCTTGGTTGGGTTTTGTTCCTACAAAATCAGTATTCAAATTTCTTGGGGTTTTGAGAAAGATGCTTGGGGTTTGCTTGGTTTCCAACCCAAGTGAGTTCTTGTCATTTGGTATCATGAGCTTAGGGTTCTGAGGTCTGATTTCCTATCCTTTGTGTTGTTTAATCTTGTATTCATCTTTGTTCTTTGTTGATTTAATTTCGGCATCAAGGTTTTACTTCCACCTTGATTCGGCCATTGTTGGATCTTGTTGTTTCTTGCTGATTCTTGTTGATTTGTGATCAAAATATCATGAATAACATTTTGCCTTGAGTGTTTTTTGATTGATCATGAGTATTTCTTTGAGTTAAGCTTTGGCTACTTAGGTCAAAATTGGGGCTTTTGTGTTCTTTGCTTGAATCAGTGTTTAGTTGTTAATTGTAAGTTACTAGGACGTGTTTAACATTGTTATTAAGTATTAGTTTCAAAAATCAAAAAAAAAAATGCATCAGGTCAGATTCGGCCAAGGAAGAACCATCACCACCCTTGCTTTGTTCTTGCCATATGCATGTCACTTAGCTTTTTTTCAATAGGTATTGTTCATATCTACTTTGAGAAAATCAGATTGCACTTCATTACTCCTAGCATTTGCTTGAACTAGCTTGTTTGCAATCTTTGTGAAGTTGTTGCAATCTTGTGAAGTGTGAGGAAAACAAGTGTTTTTAAGTGTTGTGGTGAGGCATTTGAGTGAATGAGTGTTGAAACAAAATGAAATGCTTATGGATTGATGAGGCCGTGAGACTCTTGAAGTTTACTTATGCTTGTGTGTAACTTTGTGAGACAAGTCTTGTTGCTTTGTTACACATATTGCCGTGAGTGCTTGATGTGCTTATGCTGAAGCATGAATTAACAAGTGTGCTTGCTGATTTGCGTGAGCCATCATTAGCTTGACATTGGATTTGTGTTGAAATCATTAGTATGACATTGAAAATGGAAGCACTCATGAGCTTGACATGGAAATTTGAGTAGCCATCATTGCATTTGAGAGGTGCTTGAAGAGGCAAGCTGCTGCATCACCAAGTTAGTTGGAAAAAGTGTTTAGTTGGTTTGTAACTTACCATTGCCGAATTGACATGCTTACTTGACCTACTTGTAAGCTACTTACGTAAGCAGCTGAGTCACCTACTTTTTTTTGGATAAGGTAAGTATTATAACCAAAAGAAAACTATACAAGAGCAAAGGGGCATCCCCCAGGATCTAGAGAGGACAAGCCCTCCTAGAAGAAAGCCAATCGGCTACAATAGATCAACTAAAGATGTCATCGGGCAAGTGCCACGAGAGGTGAAGCCATTTATTGTCATAAGATGGAGTCACCTTACGTAAAGAACTAACACGATTCCGAACATCAAAAACAATATCATATAGAAGAACAGAAACTGGCCTAAGAGGCATATCATGAGTGCGAGCATTCCTCTCCCTCCATATATGGTAAACTGACGCTGCAAAGGACAGACGAACCAGAAGATGATATAAAGAGGCACCAGAGAACTGACAAAGCCACTCAACAGTTTGGCGCCAATCTCGACAGCTCCAGTCTAAACCACACATGGCTAACACAGACGACCAAACCCTCAATGAAAAGAGGCACTGAAATAAAAGATGATCGATGTCCTCACTCGAACTACCACAAAGGATACACCGCGAGCAAGAGGATATACCAAATTTCATTAGACTGTCCTGAGTACACAGGCCTCCCTGAATGGACATCCAAAGAAGAAAAGAATGGCGGGGAATAGATTTCCGGAACCAGACAACTCTGGACCAAGGCATCTCGGGTCTCCTCGACCTCAAAGCATTCCAGGCACAATCCACAGAAAATTTCCCATGTCTATCATCTTCCCAAACCAGCATATCTTCCCTCAAACTAGAAGGAGACGGAAGGTGAGTCTGAGCCAGATCAACAAGAGCAGCAGATCTAGAAGGGGGCCAATGCCAAGCAGAATCAGAGATAATGGAAGCAACTGTCGCCATCCTATCCAAGCCAGAATCATAAATCACTCTCTCGCCCAATGAGTACTCAATCGGGCCTACAGGATGCCAATTATCAAACCACAATAAAGTCGACTCACCATTCCCAATACTCACTCTCACCTACTTGTTTTGAAAAAAAAAAGGAGAAAAAAAAAGAGAAGAGAAAAAGAAAGAGAATTGGTCGCATTGTGCTTAGCTTGATTAGACCATTTGCAGGTTGATTGGATTGCTTTACATGAGTTACATTGATATTTGATTTGGTTTGTATTGGTTTGAGCTTGAAAGACTATATTTGTGTTATAGCCGAATTGAAATCCGTTGTGCTTCATTGTGTTTCATTGGAGTGTAAACACTTGTGAGTGTGTGTGAGAAGAAAAGAAAGGTGAGCTCAAACACTATAGCGAGGGACCACAAGATTGCTTCAGTGACACGTTGATTGCTTGATTGCTTATTTATTGCATTTAGCTAACTCGTCATTCTTTCTTATTCTGAGCACTCTAGCTATAGGTTTCTTTCGATTGAGTCTCCGTGATTACTTATCTTATTTGCTTTATTCTACATGCTCTATATATACATTGAGTTTCTGCTAGCTTGTGGACTACACCTTAGTTGACCTTTCTTGGATTGAGTGTGATTCACATTTGAATTGAGGACGAACTCAAGAGTGGTAAAAGGCAGTGATTGTGAGCACATTATCGGGTGAAAGCCAATAGAGTGCAAACACGAGTGGAGTGATATCATTCGAGTGTAAACACGTGAGATTGTGAGGATTTACATATTTGTTTTGCTTTTTATTATTTCTAATCTGTTTGTTTAGTGTTGAGATGGCAGGTCCAAGTTTAACCATTGATGATAAAATCGAGGTTTTGGATACTCTCAAAAGTGATATCCAAGATATTATGAGTGATTATAGAAGATCTTATGAGAAATGGAAAAAGACTTGGAAGGTAACTAAATATGCAGTGAATGAAGAGAGTACTCAACAACCAAAAGCTATTGAAGTTGTGTGTAGTGAAGTGAGAAGCACTTGTGATGTTGAGTGCATAGCGAATGAAAACACTTGTGAGGCCTTGAATGTTGTGACTTGTGTTATAAGTGACATGGTGAGTGAAAATGCTTGTGAGACCGTGAGCATTGAGGGAGTAAACACTTGTGAGGTAATGTGCTTTGAGGTTGAAAAACATAGTGAAGCTGAGCAGGTGTGTGAGGAGGTCTTTGCAAGTATGGTTGAGATAGTAGCAATGAGTGATGATGAAGCTGTGAGAGCTGGTGAAAAGAAAATAGATGTGGTAGTGAAGTTTTTCCATAACATTTTCTCTATTGTTTATGTTTTTTCATCGCAGGTATAAGTGGTCAAGTTTGATTCTTTTATATTTCAATATCATCATCCAATTGATTTTGTCATAACTATCTATGATCCGGGTTCGGATTCGAGGACGAATCCATTTCAAGAGATGGAGATGTTGGACAAAATGACCCATAGTGACAAGAACTCACTTGGGTTGGAAACCAAGCAAACCCCCAAGCATCTTTCTCAAAACCCCAAGAACTTTGAATACTGATTTTGTAGGAACAAAACCCAACCAAGATCAGCCCCTAACCACCATGAAACTCATGTCCATGATAACCACAAGCATGAAATCAGATTGTATTTTGCTAGCAATGGAGACGCCACTAAGTTGCCAAGCTTAGATAAGTCAATTTGAACTTGAAAAGGGGAATCCCTCCCTCAACAAGGTTTTGGCCATAGCCATGGAAAGCTCAAGCTTTTCTTTCTTTCAAATTCTGTATATTACGTTGGTTGTCCAAAAAATACAAAGAAGAGTCATATAATAAGGGTTACAAAAGAGTAAAAAGGCTAAAATGACCCTAGAGCTAAAATACCAAAAGCCCTACGTCAAGCACCTCAACCACGACCATTAAGGTCCTTTTGCACCTAAATAAACTTAAAACAAAGATTAGAAGCTAATCTCACTTAAGTTAATTAAGGTGCTTACATGCTATAGTAAATTGACGTGCTTCCGGCTAAGTACAAATCTAAGCATAATTAAGCCTAATGGCATAGTCAACCATGCTAATTACATCATAAATAAAGTCAAAATGTCGAGCACAAATGACAAAATGCCCCCATTTGGCCGAATTCAACATAGTCCCAAAATGGGGTGAAATCGGGTCAAAATGGTGCTGGTGCTGAAGCTGCTCTGCTATGCTTCAGTCTGAGCTGATCTGGGTCAAATGAAATAGCTTGGGGACCTCTCTGGTTATGTCCATATGTGTCTCTGGTGTGCACTTGACTTGGTTGCTGCAACTGGTCACATAGCTCTGAGCTAGTCCCGCAAAGGCCTCTCTGATCTTCTTTGCTCTTTGGCATGTGATTGGCCCTGTTGGCAACTGCATGGGTTCTTCCAAGTTGTTAGCTGCATCCTGTAATGTCTCTGGTGTGGTTGGACTCATGTCATTCCCTCCTTGTTGAAAAGGATTCGACCTCGAATCTAAACCTGCATTAAAAATAAAATAAGTCAGAAACATTAAAAGAAGTAGATACGTTGTACTTACCTTGGAAATCCAGCTTATACGCATTGTCGTTAATCTGTTCCAAGACTTGAAATAGACCATCCCATCTTGGTTGCAACTTGGATCTTCATTATGCTTGTATCTTTTCCTCTTGCATATAAAGCCACACCCAATTGCCGGGGTCAAACACAATGCGTTGGAAACCTATTATTCTCACCAACTCTGCCTTTCCCTTATCATTCATACTCCCAAGCTTAATAACAATCAAAGATAATAAATCCATAGGAGTTAAAGAATTAGAATCATAATCAATCTCATAAGGCAAGTAAAAACTAGAAGGATGAATGCATCTATTATATGCAAACTCTAGCCCCGCTATTGCGTCTGTGATCTTCTTAGCTCTTTGGCATGTGATTGGGCCTGTTGGCAATTGCAAAGGCTCTAATGTTCCTTGAATCATGTCACATAGCGTCACTATTTGCACAGATCATTGTGTTGTTGTAGCAAATTAACTATGTGACAAGGAAATTGCACTCTCATCATTTGTGATTAGATCACCATAGATATATAAATGAAGAGAGGTCCCTATGATTAGTTCCTGGACTGAGAATGATATGAGACAATATCAGTCCCCGAAGGTTTAATCATTAAATATCCCTAGCCGGAGTATTATCGAGACTGGACATCGATAATGCGGAATAGGCTAGTATTGCACTTGTGTGCGTTGTGAGGGCACAACGGCATAGTTCTCATATATATAAGTATCGGATACTTATGCAAGTGCGATAGGAGGTCGTGTTTCACCGATGGTACGGGAAATAGCTTCGCTCTGGATAGACCCCTCGGAATCCCATTGGTATTATGACTATGTGTCTATGGGAGGCCGAAATCAAGGTATGTGTGTATAGTCTTAACCTGAGACTTACATCGCTAATACTTTTTTTTTTTTTTGGATAAGGTAAGTATTATAACCAAAAGAAAACTATACAAGAGCAAAGGGGCATCCCCCAGGATCTAGAGAGGACAAGCCCTCCTAGAAGAAAGCCAATCGGCTACAATAGATCAACTAAAGATGTCATCGGGCAAGTGCCACGAGAGGTGAAGCCATTTATTGTCATAAGATGGAGTCACCTTACGTAAAGAACTAACACGATTCCGAACATCAAAAACAATATCATATAGAAGAACAGAAACTGGCCTAAGAGGCATATCATGAGTGCGAGCATTCCTCTCTCCATATATGGTAAACTGACGCTGCAAAGGACAGACGAACCAGAAGATGATATAAAGAGGCACCAGAGAACTGACAAAGCCACTCAACAGTTTGGCGCCAATCTCGACAGCTCCAGTCTAAACCACACATGGCTAACACAGACGACCAAACCCTCAATGAAAAGAGGCACTGAAATAAAAGATGATCGATGTCCTCACTCGAACTACCACAAAGGATACACCGCGAGCAAGAGGATATACCAAATTTCATTAGACTGTCCTGAGTACACAGGCCTCCCTGAATGGACATCCAAAGAAGAAAAGAATGGCGGGGAATAGATTTCCGGAACCAGACAACTCTGGACCAAGGCATCTCGGGTCTCCTCGACCTCAAAGCATTCCAGGCACAATCCACAGAAAATTTCCCATGTCTATCATCTTCCCAAACCAGCATATCTTCCCTCAAACTAGAAGGAGACGGAAGGTGAGTCTGAGCCAGATCAACAAGAGCAGCAGATCTAGAAGGGGGCCAATGCCAAGCAGAATCAGAGATAATGGAAGCAACTGTCGCCATCCTATCCAAGCCAGAATCATAAATCACTCTCTCGCCCAATGAGTACTCAATCGGGCCTACAGGATGCCAATTATCAAACCACAATAAAGTCGACTCACCATTCCCAATACTCACTCTCATCCGCCGACGGGACCAAGAACGAAGCTCCAAAATCTTACGCCAACTCCAAGAGCAATCAGAAGGACGAGGGATCTCCCAAAAACTTCTCCCCCTCAGTAAATAAGAGTAAACCCAAGTAGACCAAGAAGAAACCTGACCAGAACAGAGAAACCAAATATGCTTGACAATAGCTGCTCTATTCCAAGCTTCCAGACTCTTTATACCCAGACCCCCCTCCTTAAGAGGTAAACAAATTTTGCTCCAAGCTACTCTAGCCCCAGTAGTGATAAGCGCACTACCCTTCCAAAGGAAAGAACGAAGGATAGTCTCCACCTTCCTAATCACTGACTTAGGAAGAATAAATAAAGAAGACCAATAAACTTGAATGGAGAACAAAACAGACTTTATAAGCTGGAGCCGACCTGCATAAGAGAGAAACTTACAACTCCAACTTTTAGCACGCATAACAATACGATCCACAAGAGAAGCACAGTCAGAGGCCCTAAGTTTAGTAGAGATCAAAGGAACCCCCAAATACCTCACAGGAAGAGTCCCCACCTGGAATCTCAACACATCTCGCAGTTGGTCTTGCATAGAAAGAGAGATGCCAGAAGAGAAGAGATGACTCTTAGCTGGATTCGGAATTAAACCTGATAAACCACTGAACTGCCCAATACAATCCTTGATCAAAGAAACAGAGGATGCATCTGCTTTACAAAAAATCATAAGGTCATCTGCAAAACAGAGATGAGTAAGACGGTCCTTTGAACACCGCCAGTGGAACTGGAAACCCGGATCAGTAGCCATATTACGAAGAAGGCCTGATAAAACTTCCATAGCCAAAACAAAGAGATAAGGAGACATAGGATCACCTTGTCGCAACCCACGACCCCCAGAGAAAAATCCATTCAGCTCACCATTAATAGAAACAGAGAATCTCGTAGTAGTCATACACTCCTGAATCCAACCCACCATCCTCTCAGGAATACCAACAGTCCTCAGAACCTCAACCAAAAAATCCCAACGAACAGTGTCATAAGCTTTCATCAAGTCTATCTTAAGAGCACACCTCGGGGAACCGCCATTCCGGTGATAATTCCGAACCAATTCCTGACATAAGAGAATATTGTCGCTAATACGCCTTCCCTCGACAAAAGCAGATTGATTCTGACTGATCACTGAAGGGAGAATGACCTTAATTCTGTTCGCAATCAGCTTAGCAATGCACTTGTAAATGGTGTTACAGCAAGAAATGGGCCTATAATCCTTAACCTGGGAAGGGTTAGGAATCTTAGGAATCAGAGCAATGGATGTAGCATTTACCTGCCTCAAAAGACGACCAGAAAAGAATGAATGAATAGCACATAAGACATCATCCCCCACAATATTCCAACACTTCTTAAAGAAACCCGAATTAAACCCATCCGGACCTGGAGCTTTATTGTCTTTCAGCCCGAACAAAACAGCCTTAATCTCCTCATCCTCAACCTCACGAGAAAGAGCCATACTCTGCTCCTCAGTCACATGTCTAGTAATGGCAGAATGGAGGGTCACCCTATCAAAATCCTGCTGACGATGCTGAGGACCAAAAAGGGACTCAAAAAAGGAAACAATCTCATCTCTAACCAAAACATCTTCCTCCACTCGGGTACCATCCTCTTTAGTAATAGAAGTAACCTTACTACGGCCATGAAAACTCTTCATAGCGGTAAAGAAGAACTTAGAATTCTGATCCCCAAGGTTAAGCCACTGAACACGAGATTTCTGTCTATTAAAGCCTTCTTCAGCCCGACTCAAATCACCATAACTCACTGAAAGACAAGCTTCCTCAGCTAACAGAGCAGGGTCACTGGGGAAATCCTGTAAAGCACATTGAACTCTATCCAACTCCTTCCTGATCTCCAAACACGACAAGAAATTTTAGAGAAATGCTCAACATTAAATTTCTTCAAAGCTGCTTTAACATTCTTTAGCTTACAACATAACCGGAACATTGGAGTACCATGAACATCAATATCCCAAGCCCTAGCCACAACAAAAGAAAATCAGGATGATCCACCCAAAACTGAAAGAATTTAAAGGGAATTTTCCTTTAGGGAGCTCTGCAAGCTTAACAACCATAGGAGAGTGATCTAAATCCGGGAAGGAAGAAAGCGGGCAGAAGAACCCGGGAAAATACACTCCCAAGAAGGATTTACCCAGAACACGCGTCCAACTTGCGCCAAATAGGAGACTGAATCTGCTTATAAACCCAAGTAAACTTACACCCCAAATACTGCAGATCATCCAAGCCAGCTTGACCCAAACAGCAACCCAAGTCATCTTTCCAAGCTGGCCAAGCCACAGATCCACCACTATGCTCAAACGGAGAACGGATAGCATTGAATCACCTAAAACAAGCCAAGGGGAATCATCGCTAATACTTGTGATAATTGGTAGACTTTGGTCTTGGTGGTACATGGCTTTAAAAAACCGGTTCTGCGTACACCACTTCTGGGTTTATCAGAGAGTCGTAGTGTATTGGGTGTGATGTCAAGACGGAAGTATCACTCCAGTTATAGTGGAGATGATGTCACGCATGATACGGTATTAGTGCTCTTAAGTGCTGGCCGGCCATCGGGATATTATGACAAGGTCATGTATATCCGATTATAGAGACTAGTTTACCAGACATCCGACATGTGCTTCGACGGGGCAGACACTTATCCAGCCCCAGCCCTAGCACGTGACTATCCGATACTGGGCTGATATACGCAATACTACGGTATACTACGCTTGATACAGATCTATATATTCTTGTAAGAATATTTTGGAGAATTGGGTAGGCATGGCGCTTTGCTAGAAGCCAACCTTGTCTTGTAAATCGGTATAAACGTAGTACGAGGTACTTACGTGTTCGGATAGTCCGACGACCGTATTTACTCTGCCAACATATCCGGAGATCTCATGGGTCGCTTCCCAAAGATTCATCGATGATGTATGACTCGCACTATGATTAATCTGGGATTAATTAGTAAAGAGAGAAATTAATTTCTAGAGAGAGAAAATTAATCTGGATTAATTACAGATATTTTATCTCGGATAAAGTATCGTTAAAGAGAGAGAACGATTAATTTGGAATTAATCGATAAATTAATATATTTGATATATTAAACGAAATTGGATTTCGACGCGGAATTAAAATTAGATTTTAATTCGGGCGAACGAATTAATTTAGAATTAATTCGTTAGCGACGTGAATAGTGATTTCGCTAGGCGTAATCATTTAATTACGACGCAACGGAAAATTCGTTAATTTGGAATTAGCGAACCCGAGCCCGAGATTGTTTGCGAGCGCATTCGCATTTCGAATGCGAGTACGGCACGCAAGTCAAATCAAGCATCAAATCGCAAGTCACATCAAACGTCAAATCACATGTCACTTTGAGTGATGTGACATTTGAGTGATTGATATAAGTTGATTTGTGGTGATTGACAAGCATTTAATGCTTTGTTTTTTGAAATAGAAAAAAGGTAAATGGTTTATTATATATTTTGGAAATTATATAAACCCTTTTACAATTTTTTATTTGGTAACTCATTCTCTCTCTCATTTTACGTGTTTTAGGCTTTTGGAGCCAAAAACCTCATCTCTCTCTCACGGTCTCCATGACCGTTTTCTTCATCTTTTCTTCTGGTTGACCGAGCAAATGGAGAAGCTTTTGGATCTTGTTGCAAGATCTAAGTGCTAGCACACCCTTGGGTTTACATAGGTGATAGGGAAACGAATTTATGAGCTTGTGAATCCATTTTTTGAGGCTTCAATGGAGGTCTTCAATGGGCGATTTTGGAGGTGTTTGGACAAAATGACCATAGCGTCACTATTTGCACAGATCATTGTGTTGTTGTAATAAATTAACTATGTGACAAGGAAATTGCACTCTCATCATTTGTGATTAGATCACCATAGATATATAAATGAAGAGAGGTCCCTATGATTAGTTCCTGGATTGATAATGATATGAGACAGTATCAATCCCCGAAGGATTAATCATTAAATATCCCTAGCCGGAGTATTATCGAGACTGGACATCGATAATGCGGAATAGGCTAGTATTGCACTTGTGTGCGTTGTGAGGGCACAACGGCATAGTTCTCATATATATAAGTATTGGATACTTATGCAAGTGCGATAGGAGGTTGTGTTTCACCGATGGTACGGGAAACAGCTTCGCTCTGGATAGACCCCTCGGAATCCCATGGTATTATGACTATGTGTCTATGGGAGGCCGAAATCAGGGTAGGTGTGTATGGTCTTAACCTGAGACTTACATCGCTAATACTTACGACAATCGGTAGACTTTGGTCTTGGTGGTATATGGCTTTAACCGGTTCTCTGCGTACACCACTTCTGGGTTATCAGAGAGTCGTAGTGTATTGGGTGTGATGTCAAGACGGAAGTATCACTTCAGTCATAGTGGAGATGATGTCACGCAGGATACGGTATTAGTGCTCTTAAGTGTTGCGCAACCATCGGGATATTATGACTAGGTCATGCATATCCGATTATAGAGACTATGTTACCAGACATCCGACATGTGCTTCGGACGGGGCAGACACTTATCCAGCCCCAGCCCTAGCACGTGACTATCCGATACTGGGCTGGGCCGATATACACAATACAATTTGTATACTACGCCTGATACAGATCTATATATTCCTGTAAGAATATTTCTGGAGAATTGGGTAGGCATGGCGTTTTGCTAGAAGCCACCTTGTCTTGTAAATCGGTATAAACGTAGTACGCGATACTTACGTGTTCGGATAGTCCGACGACCGTATTTATTGCCAACATATCCGGAGATCTCATGGGTCGGTTCCTGAAGATTCACCGATGACGTATGACTCGCACTTTAATTAATCTGGGATTAATTCGATGAGAGATAAAATTAATCTGGGATTAATTACGGAGATATTTTATCTCGGATAACATATCGTTAAAGAGAGAGAACGATTAATTTGGAATTAATCGATAAATTAATATATTCGATATATTATAACGAAATTAGATTTCGACGCGGAATTGAAATTAGATTTTAATTCGGGCGAACGAATTAATTTAGAATTAATTCGTTAGCGATGTGAATAGTGATTTCGCTAGGCGTAATCATTTAATTACGACGCAACGGAAAATTCGTTAATTTGGAATTAGCGAACCCGAGCCCGGGATTGTTTGCGAGCGCATTCGCATTTCGAATTCGAGTGCGGCATGCAAGTCAAATCAAGCGTCAATCGCAAATCACATCAAGCGTCAAATCACATGTCACTTTGAGTGATGTGACATTTGAGTGATTGATGTGAGTTGATTTGTTTGATTGACAAGCATTTAATGCTTTGCTTTTGGAAAAAGATTTTGGTATATATGTTTTATTTATTTTGGAAAATAAATCAATAAAACCTATTACTTTTTCTTTTCCCTCCTCTCTCTCCTCTGTACAACACGTTTTTGCTCATTTTGGAGCCAAAAACTTCATCTTCTTCTCTCTCGGTCTTGGACCAATTTCTTCATCTCTTTCTCTGGTTTGACCGAAAGAAATTACAGAAGCAATGATCTTGTTACAAGATCTATGTGCTAGCACACTCTTTGAGGCATCCTAAGGTGATAGGGAAGTGAGTTCGTGAGCTTGGAAGCTTGAAGCTTGGAGCTTCAATGGTGTCCATCAATGGCCGAACCTTGGAGAAGCCGAACCAGTCACCACCGTACATCCCCTACCATGCGCAGCTCACTGCCGAACAAGGGAGAGCAGTTCGTGGTCCATCTTCGTTGCATCTCTACCGATCTATGTGAGTTTTTCTTTTCCGCACCTCATTTGGTTGTATTCAACTCGTTTTTATGCTTATAAAATGATCCTTGGGACTTGATTGAAACTCAACAATGGTATCTTGAGCCATTTGTGCATAAAACGATTTAGGGTTCTTAGCAAAATTTGGGGCTTTTTGATTTAAGCATGATTTTGACAAATTGTTTGTTTAAGAATGCTTGTATATGAATAACTTAGAGTTAATGTAATCAATTTGAAGAAAAATTAATTGGATTGATTTTCCCCAACTTGCTTATTGTTGGCCAAAACTTTAATTTGGGTAAACTTGATTTTGAGCATGTTTAATGAAATTGGATGATTTAGAATGCTTAAAGTATGTTTAATTGAGGATTGATTGGATCAATTTGTTGAAAAAGTGTTTGGAACAATTTTCCCCAAATTGCTAATGTTGGCCGAATTTAGTAAGTGCCATAATGTCTTGGATTTTTTATTTTTGTTCATTGGATGACTTGGAAATCATTTGGGGATGTTGAATTTATGTTTAATTTGGTTCAATTGGATTGATTGATTTGGGCATAATTTCCCTCTTTGGCCGAGACACTTGAAGCATGAAATTGGGTTTGATTTTTGATCAAATTA